>CABHPR010113914.1:0-25117 GCA_902168415.1 Peromyscus melanophrys | reverse complement strand
AGAGAGAGAGAGAGAGAGAGAGAGAGAGAGAGAGAGAGAGAGAGAGACCTTGAAGTTGATTGGGCGAGGGAGTGGAAACTATGATCAGAATATACTGTATGGAAAAAAATGCTTATTTTTTAATAGAATAAAAGAGAAACATTTTGGACATTGTATAAAATGCTTAATTTTAAACAAGCATTCAAGGTGAATATGGCAAACAGAACGAAAAGGCTATTGATCTAAATTGAACTTGGAAGGGACATCTATATACAGCCAGAGTGAACAAAAGCATGTTGGGAAGTTGTAAATGTAATTCTAGACGGTCTTATTAAATATGAAACACAGAGCCAAATAAAGAGTTAAAAGTCCAGAGATGGAGCAGTAGCCAAGAGCTAAGACCACCTTATCTTACCAATTGCTGCTGTCCTTCCTCTGACAGAGAGACCTTCTTTCTGGGTCCTGTCTTTTTATTGCCTTTCTGTTCTGCCTTCTCATTGGTTCTAAACCCAACCACATGACTTCCTCGGCACTGCCTATCTATACAGACCTCCAGGTCTCTATGGTTCGTACTAAGATTAAAGGTTCAGATCACTGCTTGGCTGTATCCTTGAACACACAGAGATTCTGCCTGCCATGTGATCAGATTAAGGGTGTGTGCTACCACTACCAGACGTCTGCTTAATGGCTTGCTCCTAACTCTGATCTCCAGGTGACCCGGCCAGCAGGGTCCTCAATGGGGACCTAAAGGGTGGGCCAGCGAATGAGAGGGACAAGAGACACAAAGAATGAGAGCAAGACAGGATGTCTGATCAAGCTCCAAAATTTTATTTTCCTCTTAAGGCATATATAGGCAGGGGTAAAGGGGGGTGCGAGTAGGGAGGGGACTTTAATCATGGGTTGTTCAGCTAGTAGGGAATGTTGCTCTGGAGGTTATCTATCTACTCTTGCCTAACTGCCTAATTGCCTAACTGCAGCTCAGTCACCTGATTTCTGAGAAGAGGTTTGTGTATTTGTGAGAAGAGGTTCTGGTGCTATGGAGACTTAAGCAAGGCTAGATCTAAGAAAAGAGGAGAAAAGCCCAAATATGGCGACATGTGTGTCAAGGGTCACTTAGGTTTATGGCTCCTGTCATCCAGGCAACTTTATTAACATACAAATAAAATCACATTTCAGCACAAATACAGTATCACCATAGAAAGCCACTAGCCATCATATGTCTTCCGGTCAATTAGTTGTTTTGCTCAAGGGTCATGAGGGTTATCTCACATGTAAGCTATTCACCTTCAAATTATAGAGAACTTGGGAAGATTTCTCTCATATAATCTTTTGCTTTGTCATTTTGAGACAGTGCCTGTCTCATGTTGCATAGGCTCCCCTTGAACTTGTAGCCCAGACTGTCCTTGAAACTCTGATACTCCTGTCTCTGCTTCAACAGTTGAGACTTCAGGTATGAGCAATGATAGCTGGCTAATGAGCCCTTTCAATAAGCAAGTAATATACATGATGAGACAAAATTTGGTGTAGTCCATGATTGCTGTTATTATTTAGGAATGTAAGTTGTGGTGCAGAATTTCATATAAGGCAATGATATCATTTGAGTAAATACCTCTAAAGACAAGTGCTTTAAAGGCCTCACCACCAGATTTCAGTGCTATTGAGAGATTGTGGAAAGTTTGATGGTCAGAGCCTTATGTCATGTAACAGGTAACAGTTTCCTCTGAGATGGAAACAACTCATACTACAGGAAGCTCCTTCAGCAGGAAGGTAAACAACTCAAAATAGCTTCAGGAAATCCTTGGAACTGAGTAGATCCACCAGGCCCCTCCCTGCTAGAAAAAGTAATAAAAGTTGAGAATCCCTCTCAGATGGAAGGAAGCTAAGACGCAAAGAAGACTTGGACAAGCAAGGCTGCAAAGAAGGCTCTGAGACGAGACTAGCTGCTTGGAAGAAGCAGAAAGCAGGTGAGAGTTTGACTATCTATGGCTGAAACCTTCGAAACTGTGAGCCCATTTAAGACTTTCCTCCTTTTGGGTTGATTCACCTTGGCTAATTTTGTAAAGCTGACTCACACAGGAAGAATTCCTCTCCTAACCATCCACAGATAAGAATCATTAATGAAAAATAAATACCAATGAGATTTATTGTACTCTGTTTGTCAAGTCCTGCTAAACTCTGTGTATCATAATTTAAAGTACATGATCATTTAGATATGTTCAAGTGCCTTTTTCTTCATGAAGGGTATTTCATTTTTATTGGCCTTTCTTTGGATTGAACTTTCTTAGATAATCTCAACCACAAAATGCACCCAAATTTTGAAAATATCGTGAGGTATGAACTAGAATAGAAGTGGACTCTCCTTGACATTTATGAGCCTTACAGAAACAAGCCTCAGCAATAAACTCCGTTTGCCCATATTTGTACTGCCCACTTGCCTGCCACTCCACACCGAATCAGCAAAGCCTGCATACACTGGGTTTCTGAGGAAGCTTTAATGAGCTTAGTCACACTTGAAAGTGCTCAGCGCAGCTCACCTTCCCTTGATTTTCTTTGGAGAACAACTTGATTGTTTTGGAATTAGTCATGAACTATTTAGTTGCAAATTCTCAAAACTTATGCCCTTGGTAGATCTTTTGAAAATTCATGGCTGTCCACAAAGAATTCAGCTCAATTCTTAGCTCAGAGGGTTATAGCTGAATACTCTAAAGCAGTTTTCTCAAGTTGGCCTCTCAGCCCAGTATGGCTGGGATTAAAGAGGTCACAGTGAAAAGCAAGGACTTCTACTTCTTTATTTGTTTTTAGATGAATTTGAATAATTCCATCATCACCCACCCTGGAAGATACACACGTTAATACATTTACAATCTTTGTTCCTCCATGTCATAGTTTCAAACATGGCTGTGGAGACTAATATACCAGTGCATTAATTACTAAACATGAGTTGTCAAGTTGTATGCAAATGATCTAGGCTGCAGAAAGGGTAGGAAAGCTGGTGGGAGCTGGAGAGGGGCCTCTGTTTATAGAAAACTCCCTTCAGGAAAGAGCTGGGAGAGGGCCTGTTGATAGCACAGTTCCAGAGAAATAAAACTACAAGAGCATAAAGAGATACAGAGATGAAAGCTGTTAAAGTAGGGCATGGTATAAGACACTGTATCTACACAGGGTGTTTTGATGCCAGTTGTCCAGACAGCAGAGTAAGCCAAACTCTGGCTCTGACTGCTTCACAGGGTAAGTTTTTTTTTTTCCTGAGAGTCTAGAAAAGTCAGTGACACACTTTTCCCCTTTGTCTCTTCAGGTCAAGCCAATGCTTTATTTGTTTCTTCCAATTTTCAAAATGCACAAGCAACATGAGAGTTTTGGAACACCCAGCTGAGCTTCCACACCACTATTCTCTTCACTACTGCTTCTGACTCATTACCAAGTTTAGAACAGCACCTGCTGAGTCCAGAGTTTCTTTCTCAGGACTCGCCTGGCTTAGCTTCTGTACAGTGTACAATTCTGCTCACTGCCATGTTCTGAAGTCCTCCTTCTCCCTTGGATTTGGACTTAGTGCAATGGGTTAATCACTTGCTCTTTATCCACTTTGCAGTTTCTCCTAATTTATGGAACAAAGATTTTTAAATATTTGGTTTATCTTCTCATGTTTTATTAAAATTTATTTTTATTCACACAAAAAATGAAGATTGTAGAAATTTTTGGATGACATAATTCAATACATATGTATATTAATATTTAAATCAGAAATTATTTCTTGAAAAATACTTATTATTTGTATATACAAAGAATGTTTAAAACCCTTTTGTTTACCTTTTGAGACATAATGCACACAACCATTCTCCTGTGTGTACTATAGCACACCTGAACTCTCATCTAACTATAAATTGATGCTCCTATATCTTGCTCTACCCACTGTCCTAGCCTCAAGGAACCACCATTTTACTCATCTATGGAACCAATGATTTGAATGCCCTAGATGAGTGAGATCCTAGAGTGCTTGTTTTTCTGTGAATAGCTCATTTCACTTAACATGATGCTCTCCATTTATGTCATAAATGACACAGTTTCAGTTTTTTGTGATCAACTTATATTCTATTGTGTGTACAGACCACTTTCTCATTTTCTGTTCATCAGATTATAGACACCAAATTGATTTCTTTTATAGCCTGTTGAATATGGGATAAAATAAACATGGAAGTGTAGGTGTCTTTTTAACCATATGGTTTCATTTTCCTTTAATATGTAACAGTAATAAACTGGTTAGGTGATATTACATGTCTACTTTTTATTTTTTTAGAGTGGTTGTTTTTTTCTTCCTGTCTTCTTTTCATAGTTTCCACCATTATGCATGGCTTCACTTCAGGACCACTTTCTTTGTTAATGAATTATGTTGTACTGAATAAATGTCCCTCACCAACTTCATAGCTTTACGATATATCCCCAGCTGAATTTCTCAGGCAAGCTCCTCTTTCTGCTTCACTCCCTGGACTAGATTATGCTGCCTTATAATCCTCAGCAATTCTAAGATGACAAGGTTTCTCTTCACCTCCGCTGCCCTCTATTATATTCCCCCTTACTTAAACAGTCTTTTTTTTTGTCTCTCTTGGTGAATCCATATGTTCAAGGAAACTTCACTGTCATTTCTTTACTCTTAAATCAGGTAATATCTTTGTCTTCTCAGATTCTACACCCTCTCATTATTAATATCAAATTCATAGTTTATGATAACTATTTCAGTATATCTTCCCGAGTTGAAGCTTTAATTCTATGATGGTGAACATTAAATCCCAATAAACTTTCCATGCCTAGAAACTGCAATAAAACTTCACATCTCATCATGTAGTTACTGAATCATCTCATATCATAAAAGGAGAGTACAGTAGAGTATCATGCTATTTCTGCCCCCTTGTGTGTGTGTGTGTGTGTGTGTGTGTGTGTGTGTGTGTGTGTATGTATGTGTAGAGAGAGGTATGAAATGATACTTACTGTACTATATATGTGTGTATGCATGTACATACATACATACATACATATAGAGATGGAGAGAGAGAATGAACATGGATTTTATTACTGTATATCATTATAATTTTTTTATTAGTAATACTATTTACTTCTTGTTGAACCTAACTTATAAATTAAACTTCATCATAGGTGTGCATACATGGGGTCAAAGAACATACATAATGTTCAGAAGTATCATGTGTACAGCACCTGTGGAAGGTTCTTGTAATATATATCTTGCATCTAAGATATATAATATATATATACTATATATCATATATACTACATTATATTATATGTACTTATATATATATACTATATATTATATATACATTCTTTGTTTTGAAGTCATTAAAGGGCTCATTTTAGTAAACTTTAGACTTAGTTCTCATCTTATGTTTTATTATTAAGTATCTTGATATTATAATCCAGGTTAAACTTATCTTTCATTACAATGCAATAAACAATGCTTTTTATGTCAAACTTCATTATGCATATATGTATGTATGTATCCATCCACCCATCCAT
Organism: Peromyscus melanophrys; assembly: GCA_902168415.1. Classification (NCBI taxonomy): domain Eukaryota; kingdom Metazoa; phylum Chordata; class Mammalia; order Rodentia; family Cricetidae; genus Peromyscus; species Peromyscus melanophrys. Next base: position 19,612 of record CABHPR010113914.1, on the reverse strand, counting down.
CTATCTATCTACCCATCCATCTATCCATCCATCCATCCATCCATCCATCCATCCATCCATCCATCCATCTATATATCACTTGTCTAATATTCTAGATTTTTGCCCCACTAAATCATTCTTTTGATGAGGTTTATACTCTCACTACTGAAATTTCTGAAATCCTTCTTTTAGTTAAGTAACCACATACACAAAAATATATCACTTACATGCATGGCCTGATGGGCTGTCCTAAAACAAAGCTCCATATTACTATACTTGGGCTAAGATCTGGAACATTACTGACACCATAGATGCTGCCCTCTCAGCCCTTCCTAACCACTAGCATTTTTCTGTTTTCCAAAGATAACCACCATCATGGCCTCTCATACCATAAGGTGGTTTTGAAATTTATGTGATTTCAACTTTATGGACTGAAAGTCATGAAGATGTACTGCTTAAATACCCCTTCCAGAAAGGCCTCCACTGACCACAGGAATGTAGCTAGCTGCCAGCCTCCAACTGTGAACTCTTCCTGGCCTATTTCAACCTTTCAGCCAAAGTCACCCTATTTTTGGAAATCCTTAGTCAATGACTAAGTCAAGTGGCAGCACCTTAAGGGCATGCTCTTCCTGGTGTGTTTTCTAAGCAGTTACAAAAACACTGGTGGTAGAGGGCCATGAAGTATTTGTACTCAAAGCCATGTTGCACTATTACACTATTATTTGCTCCAGAGTTCCCATTTAGCTGGCAGGAAATTGGTCAGAGGATGTATTTACACCACACTCTAGTGACTTTCCTTGCTTATTCCTGTTTCCTGTTTATTGTTTTTTTTCCAGGTATTACCTTTCCTGATAAACTATTGCTATGTAGAGCCCAGTTTTGTTATTTTTACTTTGTTCAACACAGTATTAGTGATATCTGCGTACCTGATAGTGGACATCTGGTTGTTTCCACTTTGGACTGTTATGAGTAAAGACACTATGAACACATGTATGTGATTTTTGAGAGACTTTTGTTGTATTATTACAGACAAAATCTTCCTATATTCCTCAGATGGCCTTGAACTGTGGGAGGCCCCCAAACAGCTTGACCACACAGCTGCCATGACAGGCTTAGAGGTCCAGACACAGCTTCTGGCAGGCAACACCTGGACCCAGGAAAATCCATAAGCTGACTCCACCCAGGGATGGACCAGCATCTAAGTGGAAGTAGCTGACATCCCAAACATTCCAACCCTTAGATAAGGTTAGATAAGAGGGCTAGATGATCGTGAGCCTAGCACACACCTATTTCCCTTCTACAGATACCCATAGACAAGTGTCAGCCAATCAGGGTCCTGAGCCCTGGAAATCCCCTCACCCAAACCTCTGCTATGATAAAAAAAAAAAAAAAAAAAAAAAAAAACCTATCTGGGCTCTGGGCTCTCTGCTCTCTCTACTGCATTGGACATATAGAGAGACCAAGCTTGGAGCTTGAAAAATTAAAGGTTCTTTGCTTTTATATACAGGATGGTGGTCCTTTGGGGGTCCCCACAATCAGGGCATAACAGAACCACTGTACACAAGCCATCCCATTGCCTTAGGTTCACAAGGCTCATTGTCCCTGGCTCTAAAAGGATTCTGTTGTCAGATGTTTTCAGTTCTTTGCACAATGGTGTTGGGTCACTTAGATTTCCAAAATTATTGAGGTTTTAGGGGATTCAGCCCCCCAAAAGCTCTTTCCCAGGGTCTGGGAACAATCTAGAACCAGCTGATAATCTAATCTTTGTCGATATAAAATGAATCTATGCACATGAAACTCTTTAGTCCTTCACTTTATTTTCCTTAGCCAAGATTCTATCTACACAGCTTCAATTCTCTTCTTATACTTAGCTCCTCTCTGTCCTTTCTCCTCCTGTCCTATCCTAGTTCTAAGCTCCTTTTGCCTCATCCTCATCTTCATCTTCATTTCTCTCCATCTTGGTTCCTACCTGTTCCTCTCCCTGGAACTGATCCCTGACCTGCCAGCCACCTGACTCTTACAATACAATACAAAAACTTCCAAGGTCCCTACAGGAGCTTTGATAGCCAGCTTCATTTGCAACCCAAAAGGGGAGAGAATAGAGGAGGTGGGGTCAGATAAGGCCTGGAATAAGTCAGAAAGGGAATTTATGTGCTCAAAATATATTCCTATAAGTAGTTAGGTGGAACATCATGTCTGTATCATAAATGTGCTCAAACTACAACCTTACAGGTGGTTAGGTAAAGCAGCCTATAAGTCACTAAAATAAAACTGCCTCTATTTTCCTATGCCACCATAATATTGGCAGGGCAGGGTAACTCTGCTAGGAGCTAGGAGACCTGCCTCAATACTTCATTGCACCTAGTATGCAAAAAAGCCCTTTTGTTCTGAATCAATTGCTCTGGAGTAACATTTGGGCTGTGAGAGAAAGGAAGGTCTGAGCTTCATTTGCACAAGAAATAAACCTATGCCTAGGAGACAGGTGGTGTCTCCCTAAGGATGTTTACCTTAATTCAGGAGACAGCATTAGGCCTGTTTGCTGTTTGGGCTTAGGATGCATGAGAAGTATATCAAATAAATACACTGTTCTTGGAGTTCTTGGAAGCATACAAGAAAATCATTGCAGGAACCGGCTAATATATATATACAAAAGCTAACATATCACCAAGACTTCCTTAAGCCATGGCTTGACCTTTAGAAAAGTCCTTGATCTTTCTAAGTAATAGCTTTTGTGATAGTCGCTGGATGCCACTACATTTCCCTGTGGCTTGCAGCACAAAATGGGCTGCAGAAGAGATATGCTTGCTTCTTATTCTCGTTAACCTTTTATATTGTGAGTCTTTAAGATTTGATTTTTAGTGATATGAACAGGTATGCCAAGATGCACTTAACTTTACTTTTCTTATATTTTCTAATTTTAGATAGAAGGCGCAAATAGTTTCAACCTGAACCATTGCTACAAACAAATTTCTTTTAGTGCCACTTAACAGATCAAGAAATTCTCTTTATTCCCCCAGTGACAAAAGAAACATCATGAACTATAATCTTTCGTTAAATGCCTTTCCTGCATTTTGTGAGATAACCATATAGTTCTCCCCAGTACTGTTACTGTGGTTTTTTTGAAATTTGTTTTGATTTTTCTTTCTTTTTTAAGTGTTAAATGCTCTTTATTTGATATCACACATAAACCGCAATGAATGCCGTTCAGTGGTAAAAAGAAAAAAAAAAGCAGCGTCCTTTGGCAGGGAATTCTAATTACATCAGCATCATGAAGAATATATAGTTGCTTCCTGACCTTAAACTACTGCATATAACAGACCAGCAAATACAAACTGAAACACAGGCTTAATTCTGAGACAGTGAGAGTATTTTCCCAGTGTTTAAACACATTCATCTGCCCAGTTATGTGAATCTGTGTATAAAGCCATTCAATAGGCTCTGAGGTGACACCCCCATCTTTGTGAAAAGTAGGACATTTCTAATTAGGTCTCGTAAAGTCCAATCTTATCTTGAGAGAGGGAGAGCAGTGATAGTATTTATGCAACTGGAATTGGTTTTTTTTGTTTTGTTTTGTTTTGACTTGTTTTAAAGATCATATCCACTTTGTTACAAGCAAATTTTACTTAAAACAGGACTGTGACAAAAACACTCTTAGCCATTCATGATCTGAATTCTGGTGTATGAATTAAATTGGAGTACACACTAAAAGCTGTGTGATATTTGTTTTGTAATGAATAAGGCTGGTATTACTCTTTAGTAGCCTTTTCATGGTAAGCTTTTAGGTCTGTGCTTTCTTCTTTCTTCTTAATTCCAGGGAAGATCATTTATTTTTGTCCCAGAAATGTACTTTTTGGGATTCTCCAAATACTCCATCAGTGTATCCTATCTTTAGGTGATTCTTTTGTTCTTGTTAGTATCTGTGTAAGAGAATCCAGCGACCTGACATGTTTTCCACACAAACAGACCATGGTGATTTGGTCCAGTCTTACCCTTATTCCCTTATCCCACAGTGTGGCACTAGACACACTTCCCAACAAAAATAATCTTGCCTTTCTCAACATCACTCATTCTGCAACATGAGGATAGATGTCCTGCTTTCTGAGTTTTATTTATTTTTACAACGTATTTTGATCATATTCAATATTTTCCCCCGCTCCTCCCATAACCACTCTCTACTCCCTCCCACACATTCACACACTCCTCCTCATCCTTCCCTTCCCCCTCTTCTTCTGCTTTCTCCTCCTCCTCCTCTTCTTGCCCCCATAATGTCACCCAGCTTGTTGACCTACACAAACTCATGTGTTTGAACTCCAGCAGTGATTCTGTTTAAAAAGATTCTGAGCCCTGTAGGAGGTGGAGCCTGGCTGGAAGAAGTAAGATTCTAGGGTGGACCTTGCAATGTTATAACTGGCCCGTTTCTATTTACTCTCAGCTTCCTGAGAGTGAATGCAAACTATATGGTGCCTCCCACTTCTGTCAACATATTTTCCCTGCTGTCGTGGACTTTACCATTGAAAGGTCCAAAATAAACCCTTCCTGCCTTACGGACTCTGTGTCAGGTGTTTGGCCATAGCAATTAGAAAGGCAACTAGTGCACTCTATAACAACCTTTGAGAATAAATAAATATTACCCTGTTCTGCCAAAGAATCTGGGATTCGCAAAGCTACAGTAACACATTTAAGGTTGTTAACTAAATATTTCAGATCCAGCTTGAAGCTAGTGCCTTTGCTCAGTAAATGAAATACTTTTTCTTCTCTTTCTTCTTTGTTCTGACTCTCTTTTTGAGTCCAAAAAAAAAAGAATTATTTTTGAGAGATTCTTTTGTCAGCCTTTTTACTTTGTTCATGCATACTGTCTGTTTCTTGGTCCTAAATTTTATGAACGTGGCTCAGAAATTTCTAAGATGAAGTATAAAACTTTCTTTTAACATGAAACATTAATATAAAATCCAATATGAATTCATTTATGAATTACATCAATGAAATAGCATAATTGCATACCCAAAACGCAATGACTTAGTGAAGAAGCATTTATTTTTCTGGCTTTTAAGGTGAACTGACATCTGTCCCTGATGTTAGGTAGGCTGCACATGTCTCAATTCAGGAGCTATACTAAAACTGCCTCCTCTTGTGGTGATCACAGGTGTTCTTGATTGTGCTCAGATGTCACGTGATACCCACAAGGGCATCGTCTGAGAACTTTCAAATCCTTTTGCCCACATTCTATGATCTAAAGCAAATCACACACTACAGTGAATTTCACAGACTGAGGTGTGTCTCTGCCCTGAAAGGGAGGTTTTGAGAGGCTAGAGAGATGGCTCAGAGGTTAAAAAGCTTCTTTCTCTTGTAGAGGACAGGGGATCTGTTCTCAGTACCCATACCATGCAGCTCACAATTCTCTGTAACTTCATTTCCAGGGGATCTAATGCCATATGGTCCACCATGGTACTTTTGTATGTACATGGTGAGGATAAAGTCATGCAGGTACACACATATACATAGAGTCTTTAAAAAGAGGAAAGTTTTTAAAAGCTGGAAAGATTAATCAGGGGTTAAGAGTACAAGCAACTCTTCCAGAGGACTAAAGCTGTAATTCTAAACCTCTAAAGTGTTATTTTAGGGTACCCATGTGATGTCTTTTGCATGGGGCGTGGAACTCTAGTTTTTGTTATACTTCTTATTACTTTTAAGGAATTTTATTCAATTTTGACCAGAAATAATGTATCCATTTCATAGGAGATTGTGCCATGTTTTACATAAACTATATATTGAATAAACTAAAATTATGTAAGGTGCAGAAGTTTCACATAAAATAAAAATTATTCTTCAATCTAAGAAAGCCATAACATTGAGCTAAAAAGTGCAGAGCATATTTATCAGTTCAATTCTTATTAATACTGATATGCCCCAGAGAACAAAACACACAGAAATATACTTTAATGCACTCATATATACAAACACCACGAAAAAAATTGTCAGCTGAGTATGAGGCAGCACATAGACTAAACGAGGAATGAGTTCAATTCTGAAAGCCAGATGCCACAAAGAAAGAAAGGAATGGGGTGTAATGACTACAGCAGTTCAATCAGAGGATCAAATAAGCGGAATAGAAAGGTAGGAGAAAAAGCAAAGAAAGTATCACATTTAAACATATACCAGTGAATTTCACAGAGCTTATTTATGCCTAAGCAAAAAACAGAACATTAAGACTCTAAGTAAATAAACATACTTAAGTTAGGGCTCAGAGATGTACAACTTCAACAAAGGGAAGACACATATTATTGTTATTATTATTGTTATTATTATTATTATTATTAATTAACTGATTTAAAAATCAGATTCCATTTACTTAAGAGTTTCCTTGTTGGCAATAGCCAAATGCTCACAGAAAGGCGTTTGCTTAGGTTTAGGTTAGCGCATTAAGGAAAGTCTCGGGGCCCATCCTCTCACCTTTCCACTCAAGAATTCGTCTTTAGAGATCAAAGAAGGAATAACACACTTCTCCCCCTGGTGCAAAGCTCTGCTCTCTTATCACACAGACAAACAACAATTGGTCAAGCCGATCTGGACCCAATCCCTCTGGACAGCTGCCATTTCAGACCCGATGAACTTCAGCTTTGATGATGAAGGTGAGGAGGAAGCAGACAGAGGGAGCACAGAGTCTATCAAAACTGCTGTGATAGAGTGTCACCATGAAAGTGTTTTCATGCATTTAGAGCTGCTGTTTAAATAGACCAATGAAAATATAACAAGCATAAGCAAACTTGGTTTTGCTATCTTGTAGATATTAAATGAAGATATTAAATCTGTTAAAGAATTATTACATGCCATTTTCCCTTCAAAGTAGAAAAAGAAGACATTCACAGCATGGTCTGCTATATACAAATCCACCCTGTCTTTTTGCACCTTTCATATATGGTCACTATATCAGTGATTTTTTTGATGGCATATTGTCCATCACTGAACAGTAAGGACACCATGTAGCAATAAAGCAATGTAAGTATTGGGGTCTCTGACTTTAACAAATTTTGGGTGAGCTTCTTTAACTGAGCTGAGGAAAAAAATAAAAGCTATTGAAGAAGTTGTCCATGGAAACTTTTAAGCAATTTTTTCTCTTATTTCATCTTTTAATTTTTCTTAAACAGAGGACTTTTAACAGTGTAGTTCTTACTAATATTTATATGTCTGAGATTCAGAGGCCAAGGAGGAAGTATAAATTGTAACATTAGGGATAGAACAATACTTTTGTCTGCTACACATTTTTTTTCAGATGTGAAATCAGCCTACTTTGTAATTTTCTGTATGTGGAAAGTCATTTTTTTTAATCACCTTGTTTGACGCTTTCATACATGGATAACACACTTCAAAATAACTCATTTTTATAATTTAAGAATATCGAATCATAGTCTGAGAAGAAAAAGACTCAGTGCAAAGATGTGGGGGTGGGGGCACAAGGAATTAGTCGGACAAGTAGATGGAGTGTAATAATTAGAGTAAGCTGCTAATTAAAGGCTTCTGGGGACTAAGAGGAAGAGAAAGGCAGGCTGGTAATGGGTGTGGAGCCTCTCTGCAGTCACATGATATAGTAAAGAAAGGAAGGGCTGAAATTAGAGCTGACAGAGAGGTGCTGTTCCTAAGGAGCCATTCAAGCAAACAGTTCTGGGTCCTGACCCTTTGCAAGTTGTGGTTGCAAAAGTAAAGTGCCTTATAAAATAAAGCTTACGTTACATATCACAGAAAAGGTTTTGATAATACACCTTTATACTGACAAATGTATTTTTAAAAACATATTCTCTTACCTGTTTTGATGACCCGTACCTGTAATCCCAGCTCTTGGAAAACCAAAGCAAGTAGATTTGAGTTTGAAGCCAGCTGAGGTTACATACTGAGACACTGTCAAAACATTAATTAAAAAAAAAAAAACTCTCTACATCTCTTGGGGTTGTTTATAGCACTGATGGGAGAATCCTAGGCTTCCACGTGCTTAATACATAACTCTACTGTTGAGTGACACCCTGGCCCCACCCATCTATAATACAGATTCTACACCATTCCTAATACTGTAATGCATGCTTCCCAAGTTTTTCACTATTTTAGAAAACATTCAGCAAATATAGAATGCTACCCTCTAAGTTTATTCAGACATTAAAACCTGCAGGAAGCATGGAACCCAGAATGAGGAGAAGAAATAGCTGAAGATTCAAATGAGTGAGTAATGAAGTCCAGTAAAAAGGGAAGCAGAGATTGAGGTGTCTGGCTCAGTGGCACAACAGGAGCTTAGCATGAATGAGGCTTTGTGTTCCAAAGCCTACACCTACAGCAAAAATTATATGAACAAAATAGAAGCAGTTGCATCTGAGAAATTAAGTATAGTATTTTAAATGAATTGATTAAAAATAAAACAGGAAAAAAAAAAGAGCCGGGCGTTGGTGGTGCACGCCTTTAATCCCAGCACTCGGGAGGCAGAGGCAGGTGGATCTCTGTGAGTTCGAGGCCAGCCTGGGCTACCAAGTGAGCTCCAGGAAAGGCGCAAAGCTACACAGGGAAACCCTGTCTCGAAAAACCAAAAAAAAAAAAGAAAAAAAAAAAGAAAAAAGAACAAAATTTGGCTGTTAACAAAGGTGGTGATCTTACAGATCTGCTAGTTACACAATTCATAATTGTATAATAGATGTGATTAAGATATAGATGGATTGGTGGGCTATAGAAGACTGAGGAATCTGAAGTTTGACCTCTAGTGCTAGACAATTATAACATCGCTTAACTGTAGAAAAACTAGCATGTGAAAGATTTCTTTTTTCATAGATTTTGGTCGTACTGGTTAGTCTCTGTGTGTCTAGTCTGAATTAGAGATACACATAAAGTTACCAACTATGTAACAGTCCAGGGCATTAACCATGCCCCTTGCCACACAGTTCTTATAATGCACAAAGTGCATCTATATTCCTACAATGTCAGTGTAAAGTGTAGCTCCTACAATGTCAGAAATCTAACACACTGAGACAGCGAGTATGAAAGAGGCTGGCAGACAATTAGTCCTGGTCCACTCAGAACATGTACATACACATAAATACACAATTAAATACATGTGAATCCTATGTTCTGACAAGGTCAGTAAAGGCAATGATAAGTATTGTGAATGAGAATAGCCAGAAATTTTCTTAGGATGTGAATACAGAACTAAAATTGGAGACCTGGCAGGAGCCGGCCAGGGTAGTCTGGGGGATATGCAGCAACTGTAACCAACTGCTGTGGGACGGTCTGTATGTCAACTTGCTCTGATTGGTCAATAAATAAAACACTGATTGGCCAGTGGCTAGGCAGGAAGTATAGGCGGGACTAACAGAGAAGAGAATTCTGGGAAGTGGAAGGCTGAGGCAGACAGTCACTGCTAGCCATCGCCATGACAAGCAGCATGTGAAGATGCCGGTAAGCCACGAGCCACGTGGCAAGGTATAGATTTATAGGAATGGATTAATTTAAGCTATAAGAACAGTTAGCAAGAAGCCTGCCACGGCCATACAGGTTGTAAGCAATATAAGTCTCTGTGTTTACTTGGTTGGGTCTGAGCGGCTGTGGGACTGGCGGGTGACAGAAAATTGTCCTGACTGTGGGCCAAGCAGGAGAACTCTAGCTACACCTCACAGCCTGGGGAATAGTAGAGAGGATGCAGAGGTCCATTTGAATTGTACATATGAGCTTGGCTGGAGTGTGCTCAGTGAGGGGATCACCAACGTAGAAGTTTCATAGACAGGTTAGGCTAGAAGCAATCAAATCACTTTCAGCAGCATGATAGGAACCAGTTTGTGTCTTGCTATAATGGGAAAATATTAGCTCTTGGAATAAGATTCTATGCAGGAAGAGTACTGCGTAAGTGAGTAGAAAGTGCACTACATCTTAATAGAAAGTTAGAATGAATTTGCAATTCATATAAGTAAACATTGTTAAAATTAGATAATGTCTAAAACAGCCCACTTGCAAACAATTATTTTTGTGGGTTGTAAAACACACAAAAAAAATCAAAGTTATCTATCCAATTTTGGAAATTTTAGATAGTGTCTAAATTGATAAAGAATTCATAAGTAAAAGAAACTATTTTGTGTAATCTAGCAAATTATTTTCTAAAAATTTCTCATGTTCAAATGAAATATTTAAGCACTGAGTTGGTGACAGATTGATCTTCAATGGGTAAAATGGTTGGTTTTCTTAGGAAAGAACCCACTCAAGTGTGAAACCTGATAATGACAGTATTTGATACTTTCCATGCTGGAACTAGAGGTCAAAGTTCAGGGCTTGTCTCTGTGATTTGTGGATTCTGCTATCAACCACCTTTGGTAGAGTCTCTCTCTGTCTTTGGCTGAAAATCTCTGAACACTGGGAGAAGCTAGCATTTGTTGAGGGACATAGGGAGGCTTGTGAGCAACCTCAAAATGATTTCAACTTTCTTATTATTTAGGTGTTATATTTGACAATATTAAGCAAAATAAGTCTTCTGGGGGTAGTCTCTTTATTTTTTCCATGGGCATCACTTAATAGAATTTTTAAATTATGTGTTTCCTTACATATTTTTAAATTGAACTTTCAACATTTTGAAAATAAGATTTCAGGTGTGTTACTAATGTTGAGATTTAATGTGAAACTCTTTTGAAGCTCTCTTACAAGTGTATCTGATGGAATTGAGGATTCTAAGCACCATAATTATTTGCCGTTCACCAATGTTCTCTTTTATAAAATTACATAGTTTTTTTAAATTTGAAATAGAATTATATCACTTTTTCCCTTCTCCTCCTCCCCCTCAGCCTCTTCCATGTAGCCTTCCTCAGGCCCTCTCCCCCAGCTTCCCCTGTTTTCAAGTTGATCTCCTCTTTTTCTTTATCCCTGTCACATATAGATATGTTTATATATATATATATATATATATATATTTATATATATGTATATATGTTAAAACCTACTGAGTCTAGTTTTGTTGTTTACGTCTTTAGGGTTTCAGGTTTGACCACTCAGCACTGAATAGCTGATAACGGGTCTCATCCTAGGGAGATGCTAATTCTCCTTCCCCCAGCAGTTCCCTAGCTGCCTGTTCAGTTTTTTCATGGTTTAACATGACTACATAGTTTTTGCATGCAGTACTAGAAATACGTGTTTTATCAGATAATCTGAAAAGTCACATAAAGTTGCCTATAATCATACATGAAAAATTATTTTTCTATTTTCTATGTTTCAGCATTAAGATTTTTTTGAGGCGAGCTTCAAAATAAAACCGAGTGAGGCAGCTCAGTGAGTGAAGGGGCTTGCCTCATATGCCTGGTAATCTGAGTTTGATCCCTGGAACCCACATGAAGTTGGAAGGAGAGAATCAATGCCACAGAGTTTTTCTCTGACCTCCACATGCACGCTGTGGCATATACTTTTTTGCTTACATCTCTAATACACAAAAACCCATGCACACGAATACACACAATAATAAATAGTCTTTAATTGTGAAGCAGCAATGGTTCTTATTCTTGGTCCTCTTACACTATTTTGTTCTCCATCGTCTTTGCACTCCTGTTACCTCCCCCTAATTCCTTGGGTCTTTTTCCCACTGCTGCAAGGACAGTGACAATGGTCGCTCACCTTGCAGAAATGCCACCAAGTATCACTGATTCTACAAGTTCATAAAACAATTTAAGTGGAAATAGATCACATTTAAATACAGTCATTTATTTTACCTTTTTTGAAAGGTGGTATTATTATCGATACTGTTCTTAAATCTGCACAGATTTCCTGTATGTTTACGAAAATGTTTTTTAAAATTGTGTACTGACTGCTGTTTATAAGGCAAATATGTAGAGGGCTCCATGGCTTTTAGACACATGAAGGCATAGAAACAGCTACTGGCATTTAAATCACTGCCTTTTAGAAGAAAACAGAAACTCTAAATTCAAAATGTTTTAATGAATGGCGACTTTAAGTCATTTATCACTTTGTGTATGGCTTTTGCATTATTCTAAACTAAACATCCATTAATAAACAAACAGCAAAATATGTCAAACCTTCTTTACTTACTTGTAAATCAGTCTTAATTTTCTCTAGGTTATTTCTTTGATGGAATAGAATAGAATATGTTTGTTCGATCAAATATAATTTGACTTTCTTTTTCAAAAAAAAAACTTATTTATTTATTTATTTTTACAACCCAGCTCTGCAGTTTCCTCTACCTCCTCTCCTCCCAGCCCCTCCCCCCATCTCCCCTCTGTCCTCATCCCACCCCTCTGTCCCCACCCCCTCCACTCTTGAGTTAAATGGCATGAGGCTAGGCTCTCACAGAACTGAGGAGAATGGAGTTAGCCACCAGAGGAGCACAGTGGTAGCCTAGCCATTTAAGGTTTGGCTCACATGGTCAGAAAGTACTGCAAACACGCAATAAGTCAGGTCCAGACTGGGAAAACCTCCGAACAACTATAGTATGCTTAAAACGTGTGTTTAGGTGCTGAAGAAAGAAAAGGAGTATAGACATAAAAAAAAAAACCAATAGTTTAAAAATAATAAAATGAAGTCTTTAAAGAGAAAAAAAGGAATATAAAAGGAAAAAAGCCACATAAAGATGGGAAATATACAGGGTGTCTAGATCCTGTATGGTGTTTTGTTGACTTTGAATTTTTAAAATGCTAATGAACCAAAAAACAACAGCTACTGAGAGATACTGGACTGTGAAAAAAACTGCTAAATTAAACCAGCTTATACATTTTTAAAGATACCTTAACTTCAGAATGGAAGTCAGGATATGTGTTATGTTGGAGTTTTTCTTTTGTTTCCACAGGAGAAGAAAAGCATGGCTATCATCAAAATTGATAAAGATTAGATTCAAACAGTAGAGACTTCTTGATTAGGAGAGGCAATAGTTCATCAAACAGCATGGCAGTTCAATCTAAACTAACTTATAAGACTAATAAATGTCTTTCATTTGATTAGATATAACCTGCCAAAAGCAAAACTCCCCAAAGTTAAGGTTGGGGCCCGGTTTTATTTTTGTCTTTCCAAGGGAATAAAAGCACCCAACTAAAGAATCTTAAGACCACTGGACAAATGAGACATTTAAAGAAGAAGGACAAATTATCCAGAGAAAATGTCCCAAGGAAAAGAGTAAAAAGACCTAATGATATAGCACCTTTTCAACAGAATAAAATTCCATAAATATTTCCAAATGTTTGTTTCTGCTGTTTTCTACAGACATATAAGGCAAATGGTCTTTTGTAGTCCCAATTCAATTAAAAAAAATTAAAGCTGACTTTGAAGTAGGAGCATGGCTCTCTCCTCTAAACCCAAGAATGCTTGTTAAAAAAAAATCCAAAGTCTCTATCTCATGTCCGAAGACCCATCTGGTATGGGAGAGAAGCCAAAATTAAGGGAGTATTCTATTGCCACTAATCTCATAATCCTTTGATTTTATTTTGACTATTTAAAACTTTTCTTAAGGTATAAAGATTATTTCAAAATTTATAAGATTACTATATACACATGTATATATATTTAAACTTTCTGTTGTGATATTAGTGGGAATATATAGTATTAACTAATTCTAGAAATAGTCTTCATCTAGTTTCTTGTACATGATTTTTGGGCTTGAGTCCGAATCAGGTAACTAGGAATTAAGCTTGTGTACCCAAGATGTATTTAACAGACTGTGGTCCTTTAACCTCTCTGAGATCTGTTGCATATGACATTTAAAATGTTTTAAGTTTTCTGCAGTGAACCATGAACATTCCTAACAGTGACCTCTGAAGTGTCCAAAGGATAATGGGGCCCCGGAATGATGATTCCACTTGGATTGAGGTAATGCCACTAAGCTGACAAACACCACCCAAAGATCAGCTGTAAACTACAAACTGTTCAGGACAGTTTCAAGGAGGTTAGCTGGTGTGGTCCAACCTCACAGTCTACTCCAGCCAGGACTTCTGATAAGGCCTACACTTTCACATCACACTGAGACTGGACAACAGCTAATTCTCTCAGGACTTGCCCATTTTCTCAATTTTCTCAGGGTCCCCTAAAGCTGCTGTTGTCACCAGACAACAGGAAGTAATTTTAAGGATACAAACACCCACATTCCCAAGAGATAAGGTTGATGGTTTTTGGTCATTCAATGGATTATGGGTGTTTATCATCATTTAGAGGGGTTAGTTGCAAGTTGTTATTGGTCATAGTCAGGGAGGAAGCTAAGCAATGGAGATTAGATTCAGGGGTCTCATTCTGAAAAGAAAAAAAGACAATATAGGAATGATAGGATAAAAGGACAGATTATTAGATCTACTTTTAAACTAAAAAAGCAACTACTAGTCTTAAATATTTTACATCGGTATGGATTTTTGTATATTGATACAAATTTAAGGTTATTTTGTTGTACTGTATATATGATTCTACTCTTGTTTAAGGTAGTTTTGTATATTGATACAAATTTAAGGTTATTTTTGTTTATGTTTATATACATACATATATATGCATATATACTCCTATTTAAGGTATTGTATCTATGCAGCTCATTTAAAAATGTAATGTATAATTAAGAAATACAGGTTTGTGGTAAGTCATCTAACAATCAAATTTGTGGCCATGTTAGGTATGTTTTTAAGATCAGACAGAGATATATTTTAGATAGACAAATCGTCTTCAAATACTTTGGAGACCTACAAAATAGGGTACTTAAGATGTTTTAATAAGAGAAAGCTTCTCATGACAATGAGATATGTCTGCTCCTGGTAGCACTAATTCACTTCAAAAAAAAGATGATAGCATCAAAACCTCCATATGGAGTTAGTTTTCATTGTTGCAAAGTTATCCACTGAACAAGAAACTGCCCTTTCTTCAACTGCTGACAGTATGCTGTCCAAAGTGGACAAACAAGACACAAAGAAAACAACTGCCGATCTTTGCCAAGACAAGGTAGGACAGTGCTTCAAAATTTCTGCTTTACAGTAAAATCTGCCAGATATTCTAAGTCTATAGGCCACAGATAGATGCCCCAACCTTCCAGAGGAACCTTGGGTAACTGTCCAGGCAGCCAGCTGTTTCTCTCATTTCTATAGCTTTGGAAGTTGCTTGCTCTGCACTTCCTGTTTACTCAGGTAATACTATATCATTCTCAGGTCTCTGATTGAGTTGAAGATGAGATAGTTATAATTACAATTTTCCTTGTTACCAAGTTCAGAAAAGAAGCTCAAAAAAGAGGTATAAAGTATAAAAGGTTTAGGGATATAGAAGCTTAAATTGTTTATCTAAGAAAGTGTTTTGAAGTCTAAAAAGATAGTTTTGGGTTGGTAATACAAGTTGTAATAGAAAGTGAACTAGCTATAAAACTTTGGACTTATCAAGATAAGAAAAATTTTGAAATAATTTCTCCAAATTGTCAAATACAAATGCACTGTACATTGTGAATGAAATTCTTACTTGATAATTGTTCTTATTGTATATAATTTTATTGTATTAGAGTTAATACCTTTTCTTTTCATTTGGACAAAGCGGGGAAATGTTGTGGAACATTGGTGCACTGTGAAGATGTATCACTATGATGGTTTAATAAAGCACTAAAAGACCAATAGCTAGGCAGGAAGAGGTTGGGCAGAATTTCCAGGAACAGAGAGGACTCTGGGAAAAAGTCTGGAGACACATAGAAGAAACAGGAGGTGTAAAATCAAAGAGAGGTAATGCCCCATGATAGAATGTAGGTTAATATAAATAGTTAATTTAAGTTATAAGAGATAGTTGGGAACAAGCCTAAGCAATAGGTAGAGCTTTCGTAATTAATAAGAAGTCTGCATGTCTTCTTTTGGGAGCTGGCTGGTGGGACAGAAAACCACTGTTACAAAACATGGCATATCAAGTTTCAATAAGACTAAGCACCTCCCCATGTAAAGACTAATCACATTTGCAAATTAGCAAGTCTGCACTTTTGTACATGATAGTACTCCTAAATGTAAAGGTAATGTTTATTTCAGGATATATGTTTGGGACTATAGGTTTATGTATAGAAAAGAAATACTCTGAATGCTAGAACTGGTAGAAAGGAATACAACTATGATGCAGCCAGTTAAGCATTAAGTGTTTGTATTATTTTCATTTCTCAAAGTGTCATTCAAATGGAATTCAATATGTGTGGTGCTAATGCCAATAGTCATTATTTTCTAATAGCTAATTCCCTATAAAAGGGGAGAATTAAATTAATTTCATTAAATTAAAAAGGGGATAAAGAAATAGCCTAGTAATAAGCACCTATTAGGAAAACGGGAAACTTCTCTACTGAAAGATTTCTCTTTACTGAAATGATTAGCCAGAGGAATGTGCAGTTGATAAGGGTGAGATAGGGGGCAATAACAGATTACAAAGTTTTCATGCTTTGTTAACTAGTCAGCAATGACTGCTTTTCACATTATTATTTTCTATTTTTAATAGGTATGTTATATTTCTGTCTTCACTGAGAAGGGTGTTTAATAACGGGAGGAAGTTTTTTAATTATTATTATTATTTTTACTTTCTCTGTAGTTTTAACTTTAAAAAAATCTGATATAATGAATTGGATATTATTATATTGGGATTATAAATGTCTCCCTAAAAGCACATGTGCCAAGATCTGTCCCCAGCTAATGAGAAAAGTGAGAGGTAGTGCAGACACTTGAGACAGAAGGGTCTGTACTTTTTAAACATGTTTTTCAATGTAGACCACTACTGGCACAGAGATGTTAACTAGTGATATTTAAACAAAACTTTATTGGATCATAGATATCATATTCATATTATGAAATGGATGTTGACTCACTAGAGCATTGCTGTTAAGGGGATGTTGAGAGTCCAGAACCTTCCTCCCTCTTTCTTTCTGGGCTGCTAGGAGGTAAGCAGCTTTACCATGACTCTGAAATTTAGTACTCCAACTCACCATGAATTGAGACGTCTAAAACTATGATCCAAGGTAAATATCCTTTTCAAAAATATTTTTTATTATAAATCCATATACCTTTTATAAAGAAGTCAGAAAAGACAGCATCTTCAATAAATGGTGCCAGTCAAATTGAATACTGAATATAGAAGAACACAAATAGATCCATACTTATCACCCTGCACAAAACTCAAGTCCAAATAGATCAAAAACCTCAATACAAGACCAGATATATTAAACCTGATAGAAGAGAACATGGGAAATAGCCCTGAATTCCTTGGCACAGCAGAAGACTTTCTGAACAGGACACCATTAGCACAGGCACTAAAATCAACAATTAACAATGTGAACTCATGAAACTGAAAAACTCTGTAAGACAAAGGACACTGTCATTTGAAAAAAGCTGCAGGCTACAGAATGGGAAAATCCCTTTTACCAATTACACAAATACACTTGTGATAGATGTATTTGTTTATATGAGGATAGTAGGCATTCAATAAATGATAACTAAGCTATAATCAACAGACTCTGAGTGGTTAGCCATAGAGGATGGGGCTGGGGGTGCATAGATCTTACTGGGAATGGGAAATAGAATAGAATTTTATGGGTGGACTGGGGGCAGGTGGGACAGGTATGGGAGGATCAGCTGGGGAGGGGAGATTGGGTTAAGTGAGAAAAATGAAGGGAAAGAAAACTAGAACTGAGATGCATTTGAGAGGTGGTATGGAAGCCTAGGGCAGTGTAATCCTCCTAAAATATACTAAGGCAATCCTATTGAAGTCTTCCAATAATGTGGGAGACGGAGTCCCAACTGGCTATCTCTTATCACTAAAGGAAGCTTCTAGTAGAAGGACTGTGTTACATCCAGTTAAGTTGTTGGCCAAAGGAATCCCATGGAAATCCCTAAACAACCCAGGCTGTTGATAAGACAATAGTTGTCAGGGGCACAGAGGTCATTGTGCTCATAGAGAATCACTAAGAGAATTAGTTATGTTAATCCCACAGAGATGTCTCCTCGGTGGAGAAGATGCAAACCAAATACCTGCATTCCACCCAGAAAGCTCAGAGTGGAGGTTGTTAATGTTGTGGTGACCTTTTTGCTATCTGAAGAGACAAACCTCACCCTAATTCCCCAGAATGATTATCCCAGACTCTTCCCTCCCTAGACTATCCTTAGAGTAGATGTCATAAGTACTTTTGGCCTGCTAACCTCTATGCTATTGCACACTAGATTCTAGGCCTTTTAGCTGTAGAAGTAGCTTTGTAAAAGAGTCTATGTGGTTACCCCTTAAACTTTATTGTGCATTTGGAACTGGACTGGCTGGACTGATTACTGTCTAGAAACCTTTTCCCAAACTGTACTATGTTTTAAATATGCTGACAATGAACTGCCCGGCATTAGATGCCCCCAAGTCTGATCTAGGTTGATGAAGTAAGTCTGCATTGAGTTTTCACTCTTATCTCTTTTACATGGTTTGCTTCCCTGTATGACACCTGCAGGGACCACTTCCAATAGGTTACTCCCCACAAACTGAAAGCTGAGGCCCCATTCCTGAAGACAACACCCATACAACTCACTGAACATAGAGAGGTTGAGCTGGTACTTACCTAGAACCTTCACCTTATATTCTTGTGCCGTTTGCATGGGAAAGTACTCTGCAGGCTACCAAAAGAGAAATGTAAACACCAGTGCAGACACAAACCTTTGGCTCTATAATGCTGTCCAGCCTGCAGTACATGCTAGGGTAATGGTGGAACAAATCTTGTGGGAGTAACCAACCAGCATCAGATTTGACTTAAGGCCCACTCCCTTACCCATACCCCGACCTCTGACACTGCTTGGTTTACCAAGAATTCGAGACCAGATAGCTCATAGACCTAGGGTAAAATCCAATACTACTGGCCCTTTAAAAAAAAAGTAGTACTAAAATGAATCTCATTGATATGCTGCTATACTTATATATCAGCGCCTTATTCAGCAACCCTCAGAGGACCTTCCTCCTACATCAAATAGGAACAAATACCCACATCCTGACACTGTAAAGAGAGAGAGAACCTTGAACAAACAGCCCTAAATGGGATGTCTCCATCAAATCCCTCCTCTCAGAGCACGAGGAGTACTTTGGAAGAGGAGGCAGAAAAAAAGCGTGAGAGGACGGAAGGCACCAGGAGAACAGCGCGTCCTAAGTCAACCAAGCAAAGCTCATATGAACTCACTGAGACTGAAGCAGCAAGCACAGGCCCTTCATGGGTCTGTACGAGGTCCTCTGCATATCTATTATAGCTATCAGTTTAGTATTTTTTTATGGGGCTCTTGAGTGAATGAATGAGTGGGTCTCCAACTCTTGTGCCTTCTCTTGGGATATTTTCCTTCTGCTAGTTTATCTTGCCCAACTTTGATGTGATAGCTTTTGTTTTAGCTTAATATTTGATTTTGTTATGTTGTTGTCTCTTAGATGCCTGTTCTTTTCTAGTGAGAGGCAGAAAGGAAGTGGATCTAGATGAGATGGGAGGTGGGGAGGAACTGAGAGGAGTAGAGGAAGGGGAAACTGTAATCTGGATATACTGTATGAAAAAACAATCTGTTTTCAATAAAAGGGATCAAATAAATATTTATTGCTCTAAAAAAAAAAGAAAAGAAAAGAAAAATCCTAGTACACAAGAAAGACTTTAGGTTTCCTTTTAACCCCCACCCCACCCCCATAATGGTTTAAAGAAAAT
>CABHPR010113913.1:0-29637 GCA_902168415.1 Peromyscus melanophrys | reverse complement strand
AGAGAGAGAGAGAGAGAGAGAGAGAGAGAGAGAGAGAGAGAGAGAGAGAGAGAGAGAGAGAGGACTGAAAAAAATTAGCTACTGACTTCTTAAACCAGTGATCTCAACCTGTGGGTCATGACCCCTCCACAGGGGTCACATATCAGACATCCCACATATCAGATATTTATTTACATTATGATTCGTAACAGTAGAAAAATTATAGTTGTGAAGTAGCAACATAAATAGATTTTATGGTTGGGGGGTCACCAGAACATGAGGAATTATATTAAAGATTTTGCAGCATTAGGAAAGTTGAGAACCAACGTCTTAAAGAATCTGGGATATAATTGCCTCTATACTTTGTCCCGCTGGCTCCTCCAATGAAATATTAAACAAGATTGACTTTTCCTATTTTTTTGTTCTATTAATCTTTACAAGAGCCCCCAGGCAAGTCATAATTATCATTTTATACATGAAGGAACATAACCATTTAAAGGATTAAGGGGTTTTATGCTAAGCCCCAAGAGCAGAGTCTAAGCTTAGGCTGTTCCTGAAATCCATATTGAAATCACATATTGAAAATTCTTCTATTACAATGCTCATCCTAGAAGCCAAGTCATTATGGCTGAAATAATTTACTATTTTCCTTTAAGTCTGAATACAGGTTTAAAGTAAAATAAAGCACCTAGTATAAAACAGACTTTTACAGGATGGTTAAAAGAATATTCAGTGCATATTTTAATTATTTTCTACAACATTTCTCAACTCCTTTCCCTTGGGTGTGTAAGTACATTAGTTTCCTATCCTTTAAGGCCATTCAGGGTTGTAAATACTGGAACACTGAATGCCTGGCTAAATATAACAAACAGGACAGACCTTTTGATAAACTTCCTGGTTAGTGTCACGCCTTCCACAGACTGGAAGAGTCATACCATGCCTTGCTGTTTGAAAGTCAAGAGATTCATGGGGACCAGCTCTGGAGGAGTGATCATTTCCCTGTTTACCCCTTTCTCTCTGTGAGTTCTCTTTGCCATACTAATGTGATTATAAGAGGTTTTCAAAGAAAAAAAAAAAGAGCTGGAGCACATTTCATCTGACTTCATGGCTGTGCAACTCTACTGGAAGGGACAGGTAGACAAATTCAGGTAGTGACATTATTATGTACTTCAGTGATTTTTAACATTTGACTCAATAATTTCACTTTTGTTAGGTGAATTCATCAATGGAGATTCTTGTCTCTGCTTGCAAAATGTTTGGGGGGTATTTATATCTCCCTCCAGATGTGAGAGCTATCAACATACTGTGGATAGTTTTACAGCTGTCTCCTGTCTGCCATATCTTCTACATTTGAATTCTGATCTTGGTGCCTAATCACAAGTTTCAGTTCTGAACTTCGGTTGGTTTTTATTTTCATGCGCTAAACATCTAAGTATGTAACTGATAACCATAATGAAAATACCTAATGAAGAGGCAAAAACATGATCTAATTTACTTTCTCTTTGGAAAAGATTCATTCACGGCAGGCACTGTTCATCTATCTCTGGGTGCTTTCTTCTGGGGCCTGTGAAGAAGAGATGCGAATTTCACTTCCTGGGGCTGAAGCTCAGCAGCTACCTTTCAGCACAATGTAAACAAAGCACAAAAACAAAAAACAAAAAACAAAAACAAACAAAAAAAAAAAACAGCTTTCTGCTTTTCCTTTCTCTCTAGTCACTCTTGTGTATCAGGGGATTACAAAGGGCGAGGGAGGGTCCGAACCACATGCCTTGCGCTCTCCCTACAAGTGCAGGCTGATGGTCCTGACTGAAGCTTCCAGTCTGCCAGTGTTCAAGTGGAAGAAACCATTCAGGTTTGGGAGAAATCTGTTAAAGAAAATCTAGACAAATAAAATGTAAACTGGTATGGATGGTTTTCCTCTGAAATGGTTAATTACCGTTTAATAGTGAATTTAGTTAACTTGCCTTTGTTTTCTGTTGAAGGAGATACTGGGATTTTTTTTTTTTTTTTTGAGCCATTCCTCACTATTGGAATCATTTTGGCTAAAGCCTAGGTTCTGAAATACCGTTGTAAAAACCAGTTCTGGAAGCCATGCCAGCCAAAAGTCTAGACCTGGGAGTTTCAGATAAGGCTAAGACAAGCATTCATTCGACAGTTTGCTAGACTGTAAGATACTTCAATATTAACACCATATTTTTGCTATAAAATTATTCATAAAATGCATTAAGTACCTCCTACAAATGCCCTGGATGTCACATTAAACAGATGACAACCAATACTTAGAATATCATTAAAATAATAAAGGAAACGTATCTTTTTATAAATGTTACTGTCATTTTCTTTTGCAATCATCTCCTTGTTCCTCATCAAAGCAGCCCCTAGAATGGTATATTAAAGCTTGCTACAGGCCATTCTCTTCGCTGAATTAATTGTGAGGTTCATATATATATATATGAGCATATGGCCACCCCATGTTCTATTGAAGTGGTTTGCCTATCAAATAAGAGGGAAAAAACATATTTCTATCCCCTAGGGGGGAAATAAAAAAACTTTAAGGAATAAAAGAAATCAAAAAGCACAGAGAACTCTATGCTATTGGTGTGGAGTTATACTAGTCTACAGACATGTCCCAAGATAAGCCCACATGAAGCAAGTGGGCAGCTCAAAGTCTCCAGCCATGCTGTATGCATGTGTTACAGATAATTCCAGTCATTACAGATAGATACCTGCTGGACACTGCACAGCAACACAGCTATATGACAGTTATGCTTTTTGTAAATTAAGCAAAAGGTCGACAGAAACCTTAACAATGAGAGTTCTTAGTTGAAGAATAAAATGATAAACCAAAGCCAGACTTAGAGTTCACTGACCATTGTAAAGGTAAATGTCCAAACCAGCCAGAGCTGCCTTTGGCATTCCTCTGTCATGGCCCTGGGACTCCAGAGAGAAGCTCTAGGCTAGAGATTCCTCTCCCACTGAGGCCAGGGAGCATGACCTAAGGTTCTGCCAGAGAAAGGTGCATACAGACACGCACACCACCCACTGCTTCCATCTATCAGTCCACCCTCTTGATTGTATAAGCAGTATGTTATTTATCTATGAAGTCAAGCATCACCGCCCTTGACATACACTAAGTGAAAAAATAGTTTCATAAATAAATGAATGAATGAATGACATCCATATACTGAGAGTTAGCTCAAATGAAAATGAAAGCACCAATAGCAGATGAAATTCTCATGTCTATTAAAATAAAGCTTTCATTGGGTTTTACTGGTCTCTTGTTATATTACTATATTTATGAGAAATTAAACACCTGTAAAGTATCAGTATGTCTGGATCCAATTCTTTTCTCATATGACTGTTACTTTTTTCATCTTTATAACTTATGAATTAGGGTTCACAGAATAATATAGTTTGGCTATGCTTAGACCATCTCTAAAGACCCCATAATTAGAATTTATTTATTTATAAATGTGTTATATTTGTGGTTAAGTATAATACAATAATGTTACTTAGCTATATGCTTAACCACATTTACTTTATTGTTGATTTTCCTCCTATTATACTATAAAGAAATCTAAAAGTCTAAGCACGAGTCCATAGGTTTAAAAAAGCACATCCCGAAATCCTTTGCCAATCTTATCATTATAACTTGATGAACAAATGCATCAAACCCAGACATAGCTAAATGAACCAAATGTTTATAGCATGGTTTAATGGCTACTCATGCATAATGTTGTTTTAATGATTTTGTTTTTCCACCAGAATAGAGTACGGCATTTGAGAGCCTTGCCGAAAGGGCACACTGACCCCTTCTAATCTCTAATGAATCTGTTATTAGCCTAATAAGGATCTGGTGCCTGGTATCTGGTAATGGAGTACTATAATTTTAGTACTAACCATGTGAATGTTCATAGTAAATGGGCAAAAGAGAATGGGCAATTACAACTCAGTAATGCACAGATAAAAGGCAGGTAAAATGACTTAAGACAGCCATAAGTTCACCAGCTCTGCATTTAGTTAAGATTCTAAAGACTTTATAACACGAGTCCTCCAGCAAAGATCTATGACTATATTCGGAACCTCTCAACGAAAAGGATATGTGAAAAATTCACACAGGAAGTGGAGAGAGAGGAAGCTCTAACATTTTCTTTTCATCAGCTCTTCAGCACAGCACCAGTATGTATTGACAAGATGAATAATTTTATCTCTTTTATAATAAAATAGGAAAAATGTATCAGAGCATAGACTATACAGTAATAATGATAACATGTGATCATAGGTAAAGTATAGAGGTATTTATTAAATGTATACCAATATTTACATGATCATTCCATATTTTAAAGATAATTAAGAATTTCATCAGACTGAAGAGATGGTTCAGCAGTTAAGAGTGCTGGCTATTCTTCCAAAAGACCCAGGTTTGATTCCCAGCATTCACATTAGAAGGCTCACAACTGTCTGTAACTCCAGCTCCAAGGAATCTGACATCTCTAGCCTCTGCACACACCTGCACTCATGTGTGCACACATACACACACACACACACACACACACACACACACACACACCTGTATACATAATTAAAAATAACAAATAAATATTTTAAAAGAATGTCATTAGAACTTTTAATGTAAGAATTTCTATAATACCGTCAATTAACAAAATAAGGCATCATATATTTATGTTCTAGTAAGAGAAATACACAGTTAAGAAATTACAATTTTATAATAATAAAAGTTCAGCCAAGCATGGTGGTATGTGACTGTAGCACATGCTACTTGGGAGACTGAGATTGAAGGATCCCTTGAACCTGGGGACACTCTGTCTCAAAATACAGAGCAGCAAATAAGGAATGACAAAAATGCAATGAAATCATAGAAGGGACACTAAGTCATTGGAGGGGACACAAAGGCAGCAGGAGGAGGATCCTGGAAGTCTCCCATATAAATAACAACTAAACAAGTCCAGTAGAGTAAATGGGCTGATCCAATAAAATGTGAGGGGTAGGAAGCGCTAGGGTTCAAAGGGAAAGAAGTTAGGAAAGATATTCCAGAAAATAAACAGTATCTATGAAGGCCTAGAAGAGAGAGAAAAGCATCTGCTGAGAAACAGGAAGAAGCCCATCATAGGTGGAACATAAAGTTAATGGATCACAAAAGGAGATATGAGATGAAATGGGTTCAAACAGGAAGGGACAGAATGCAGGGGTGGAGGACAGGAACATGGAGGAGCTAGCAAGCTGGAGCAGTGACTCATGGTGACGTTCTCTAAAGACAGGGACAAGGAGGACACAGGAAAACTGATGGATCTGAGAGATTTTAGATGGTAAAACAAGCTAAGCAGGATTACCCCATTGGTTCTAAGTACAACGAGGGAAACAGAGCACGTTTTCACTGGAGCGGCTAAGTAGATGGCGGCATGACCCAATGTCATTCATTTAAATTGAGACAAGGAAGACAGAGTTGGGGAGGGGAAAAGGAAGAGAAATGAGAAGAGGAGGAAGAAGATCCAGTGCCTTTGCTTCCTTTGGGAAGTTCTGGCTTCCAGACACTTGTGAAGGATATAACTGTAGATGGCCTGAACACATCCAAACACATAGGTCTGGAGCTCAGAATTGAAACATAAATTTCACATTAATCACTGAAGAGCAAGGATTCCAAACCTGAAGATGATGAGGGGTTTGTCTTTACTTAGTTTTTCAGGACAAAAGGTACTAAAGTTTCATTATTTTTCATGTTGAGCACTTAACTAAGTACCCTATGAACTCAACATAGAGGGCTTCATTGTCATCCAACCGCAAGAATTCTCTGATTTTCATTGACATTTCATCTTTGACCTGTGGCTTATTTAGAAATGTCTTATTCCAAGTATTCAGATATTTTCCAGATTCTCTTTCTAAAACTGATTTCTAATCCATTCTATTGTGATCATATAGTCCATATAACTTGTCTTTTCAAAGTTAGTGGAGCGTTTACGACCCAGCAACACCCTTGAAAAGACTTTGGAATCTGTCATGGTTGGGTATAGTTGGTACAAATGGGTAATCTAGACCTTAATCCTAACTGGTTTTCTGCTCTGTTTGTTTATCCGTTGTTCAGACATGCTCAACTGTAATTGCCTCATCTGTCTCTTTCTGTTTTCAGTTCTGCCAGTTCCTGCTAAATATATCTTTTCTATGAAATCAATTTTATTAATATATTTTACTTAACACAGTGCATGCCATATATTATGGTTTCAATACTGGTTGTTTTCTTTTTCTTAATTAATAAGATCTCTTATAGTCCATTTTTCTTGGACTTGGCCTTCAAAACTTAATACATGGTTCCACATGGCAATATAAACTAACATGCTCCCCCCACCCACCTATGTCTCTCTGTGCCTTCCTTCCTTCCTTTTTATCTTTTCATTAACACATAAAGGAATGTGTTTTGTTATGGTATCGTCGTATACAGTTTCCGTTTGTCCATTCCCTCGCCCATCTTCCTTTCACCTCCTTCCGCCCATAGCCTTCTTTCTGCCCTGGTAGTCCACTCTACCTTCATGTCACTTATATCCTATTCCGCTCCTTTTGTCCCTTTCTCCCACTTAAGACCTCTCTTTCCTTGCTTACTGCCCCCTCTCCAACTTCATGACCCGTTCACAAACTCATACCCCTATATACATACATACGTAAAATTTTAAGTCTTGGGTCAGCATGTGAGAGAAAACATGTAATACTTGCCTTTCTGAACCTAGGTTGTTTCACTCAGTATAACAGTTTCCAGATCCATCCGATTTCATGCTTTTCTTTATGGCTACATGAAGCTCCACGGTGTCTGTGTACCACATTTTCCTTATCCACCTTGAACAGCTAGGCTGGTTCCGCTGCACTTCCTTGTCATTATGAATAGCCAGTGTTTCTTAAATATATCTCAGAATTCTATTATTAGGAGTACACATATTCTAGGTTAGCCTAGAACAAGGCCTCGGCTGCTCACATGCCTGGATGGCAAGTCTGTGGCAGCTTTCCCAGTCATTGTTTGTTTGTTTGGGTGGTAGAGATTAAACCTCCAGCCTGATGCATGCGAAGCACATGCTCTGCTACCGAGTTCTATTGCCACTTCCTGATCTTTTTTCTGTTTTTTTTTTCTTTTTCTTTGATTTAGTACCTTTTAGTATTCCCTTGTAGACTACTCTGTTAACCTAGGTATTTCCTTTTTTATAATTAGTCTATTATTTTCAGAATACATGTCAATCCAGCAATCTACCTTCAAATAATCTTACAGCACTTAAAGTGCGATGTGAGGAGTTTAAACAGGGTGATTCCATTTCTCTCTTCTACCTAGTGTGTTATCATATTCTTCATTTTAATGCTCTATTTGTCATAAACTCTACAATGCATTATTCTTAGTGTTTCAATTATCATAATTTTTAAAAAAAATTTCTTCGGTTTTTCAAGACAGGGTTTCTCTGTGTAACCCTGGGTGTCCTGGAATTCACTCTGTAGACCAGGCTGGCCTCGAACTCAGAGAACTTCCTGCCTCTGCCTCCTGAGTGCTGGGATTAAAGGTGAGTGCCACCATGCCCAAAATATAATTTCAATAAGAAAAAAGGCGCGTGTGTTTGCCTTCCTGTTTACCACTTCCCAGTGTTCCTCCATGCTTGAGTAGGTCTAAATTTTCATCTCATTATCATTTGTCTTGAAATGAAGAAACTGTTTAACGTTTCTGGTCATAACAAGCACTGTGACAAATTTTCTTGACTTTTATCCTTATTCTGCTCGGTTTTAATGATCGTTTTCACCAAGTAGATTCGAGTTTAAAAGCTTTGCAAGAGGGGTGGCTGTTGTTGAGTTGTTTTTTTTTTCCTTTGCTAACATAGCTTGCACCATTTATGATAAGCAATCAGCAATGATCATTATCTTTATTTCTTCCTATGTCCTGTGTCTCTCCCATCCCCTGCCTGCTTTTATGATTCCTCAGTTCCATGTTTTTTATCAAATGATCATCATGTACCTTAGCATGATTCACTCAGTGTTTATCCCTGAGGTTATGAGTACGCAATGCTCGTCACCACTGGATGAGTTTTAAGCACGATTCCTTGGTTTAATTGTATTTTAAACACCTGACATAACATGGGTTATAGAAGCTGCAATGATTTCCACTGGTTGGCTTCTTTTTTTATTTTCTTTTGAACGTTTATGTCACTGTGTCTTCTCATCCACTGATCTTTTCTTCTCTATCTCCAATCTTCCAGCCAGCCTATCTTTTGCAGTGTTTATTTCAGTTTTTTTTTCTGTTCTCAATGTTCCATTTGGTTGTTTTTCCACCATCTCTATCTCCTTCCCAATTATATTCATGTTTCACTTTAAATATCCTTCCACTTATCTCTACGGAACACAAATATGCCAAATATGAAATCGCTATTTTGTAAGTCACAGCTAAGTGTAAGCCAGGATTCGTTAGCACTGCAAGTCTGCCTTGGGTATAACAGAGTCAATGACCCCTTTCAAAATAATGACTGATGGAAATTTGAGAAAGTATTTAGAGTTTCTGACATGCATGTGTCGATGTGAATTAAACTATTGCTCCAGTATAACATATGTGAGGAAATATCTGTATCATGTGCATGAAAAGAGCTCCAAAGAATTTTGCTCCACTTTCAGAAACTTATAGTAAGTTTGGGCCTTAATCCAAATGACTATAACAGCATGGTGATCATGGTATCTTGGTGTGTCAGACAATACTTCCCACAAATCATTATAATAAAAATGATAAAGTCTAAAAATGGGAAATGAACTCTTGGCATGGAAAACCAAAATAAGTAAGTTTCCAAGTGAAATAAAGCCAGCAGTGTCAACGAAGCAACATAAATAGCAAACAGTAGCTGCAGAGACATTTTCTGGAGAAGACAGAACACTGTCGTGTGGCCAGGCAAACCAAGACACTTCAGAATCAGCCAAAGCAGCGTTCCTTTGCTCCTGGAATAGTTCCTTCTAAACAAAAGTTACGTGAGACTGAATTCTGTTTATTGCAAGTTTTAGGATAGAATTATAATCTGTGATAAAGAATGCCAAATACACAGTTTTGTGATTTAAGTTACACTGTAGGGGAAAGGAATTCAGACACTCAAAGGGCATATTTATCTTCCATTAACTTCACAAATTTTACTTTTCTCCAAGTTGGAGCCACCTAAGAAACTCCAACTACCCAACATGATTGGGAACTCAAGTGTTACTTTTGGTTTGTTTTGGTTTCTCAGTTTATTTGTTTGTTTCTGGGGACTGGGATGAGATTACAAATCACTATTCCCCCAATCTACCTCCTCAAAATAGCCCTAGCTTTGGCATTTAAGGCATTAAGGGTCTTTGGTAATTACGAACGTGTTTATTTTCAACAGTGCCTTTACTTTTTCCTTTAGCTAAATTATCATAGAGGTTTCATTCCTCAGTCTGGGCTGTGCTATGTTTTAAACAAACTGCAATGCCCCTATTTGAGAGGACTCAGTAGACCTCACTTATCCATTCCATTTAGAAATCCCCCACCATACTTCAAGCTCCCAGCTACCCTTGAAGGGTAATTTATGTGTTTTAAGGACTATTCAGAATACTGCAGCCTCAAGAGGGGACTGTAAACAATCAGAGCCCAGATGGGGTAATTAAAGTATTTCACTCTGACAACAGCTAAGGCATACTCGTGTTTTTCCTGAATGACTCAACATTACTATTAACTCTGTTAGATAAAGTAGACCAACCCCACCGCAAAGGGCTCAGGCTACCAACAGGCATGCTCTGTTGAAATTGTTTCTAACTCTCCACTAGTCCTGAACACTAAACATTCTGAAATCATATTGATGGGAGGTTCAAAAACTTTTCTTCATATTTGATAAATAAATACCAAAAATGACCTGTTAATGGAACTTCCACAGATAGAAAGATGTAAACACTAACTTCTAATCTTAGGCAGGATGCTTTGCTTTTTACTAATTAAAATAATTAATTAGTAATTAAAAATAATGTCTTTGTCAGATTAGTTTTACTTGAACTGAATGAAAACTGTGTGGCACTAAATTGGTGGTGACACTAAAACCACCACCCCAACATATTTAAATTTCTCTTGCACAGGATGTCTGATGGGAGTGAAGCTCTTTGGTTTACCTTCCAACATTTAGGTGAATTGTTTCCTTTCTAATTTTTCCAGAAATTCCATAAGGGAAGTGGATTATGCTCTACACACACCCCAGTGTAAAAATCAGGCCCCTGTAGCCAAAATGAAATGAAGTATTATGGTAATTATCTGGGTTATTCAGGGAAAACGAACGTGTGAGAGGTGATTTGGGGGAAGTTGTTTTCTTTCTGCTTCAGTTGCATACAGGGTTGTTTCAATTACTTGCCCATGCTGGCACATTATTTTCTCCTGAGTCACTATATGACTAGCATACACCCTAAATACTCTTCCTATAAAGCATGAGGTCCTTTTAGATATTTGTCATAAATATTTCAAAACCTTAGTCCATTGTGTATTTTAAGTACACAGACAGATACATATATTTATCTTAGAAGTTTGAATCTTGCCAATCTTAGAAGTTCAAGTCTTACTGAAAAGATCTGTATTGGGTTTCATCATTATCCAAAATGAAATCTACAGTGTTTCTCACGTGGCTACCTCACATGGTTTCTATCCACTCATTAAAGGAAAGGACCTTTACTTCATTTAAATTCCTAGCAAGAAATCAAAGGCTGTCCCTACCACAGTACCACAGCAATCTTCTGATACAATTTGAGAGTTTACAGAATGGATATTTCTGGCCTAAGAAAACTTATGAAATTATAATGCTCGATCAGATTAGAAAGAAGAAACAAATAACTGATTCAATGCTGTCTTAGTTAGGGTTTCTTTTGCTGTGATGAAACATTATGGCCAAAAAGCAAGTTGGGGAGGAAAGGGTTTATTTGGCTTATACTTCAGCATTGCTGTTCAGCACTGAAGGAAGTCAGGACAGGAAATCAAACAGGGCAGGATCCCAGAGGCAGGAGCTGATGCAGAGGCTATGGAGGGAAGCTTGCTTCCCATGGCTTGCTCAGCCTGCTTTTCTATAAAACCCAGCCCAGGAATGACACCACTCACCTGGCCTAGACCCTCTCCCATTGATCACTAAATAAGGAAATGCCTTACAGCTGGATCTCATTGAGGCATTTCCCTAACTGAGGCTCTTTCCTCTGATGGTTTTAGCTTGTGTCAAGTTGACATACAAAACCAGCCAGTACAAATGCTGCATTCATTTCAGAAACAATTCAAGGGAGGAAAGGCTGGTTTGGGCTCACAGTTTCAGGGTGATTTCAGTCCAGCAGGAGGGGAAGGAATGGCAGTGTGAGCAACTTCATCTGAAGCAATGGGAACTTACTGCAATGGCTGTCCAGCTGGAGATAAAAAAAAAAAAAAAAAAAACCAGCAGAAAATGCAGAAACATTGGTGTGGTGGTGGTGGTGGTGGTGGTGGTGGTGGTGGTGGTGGTGGTGGTGTGTGTGTGTTTTATACTCTAAGCACACACACAGTTATCCTAAGGCCAAAAATATCCTTTGTAAAAACCATACTTTTATCTTTCTCCATATATGTCCTTTATAAACTTTCTAAAGATCTTAGCTGCCTAAATTTTTAAATATGCATAAATACATATATTTATCTTAGAAGTTCTGAGTTTTGCTAAAAGATCATTCATCAGTCAGTCCAATACTATTTAGCATTTATATATGCTAAGAACTCAGAATCACCTACTAAAAACTAGAAAGGGGGGGAATGTAGGGTAAAAAGGCCAGCCAAAGAAACCCTGAAACCAGAGCCAGTGAAAGAAACCCATCCTGACCCTGAAACCAGAGCCAGTGAAAAATAAAACACACCCTGACCCTGAAACTAGAGTCAAAAGGTTAAAAAGGGCCAGTGAAAGAAACAACACTTTGGCCCTGAAACCAGAGCCAAAGAAACAACACACTCTGTGCCTGATCAAGTGAGCATGAAGTCAACCAATCCCTAAGCAGGAAAACCAACCAATCCCTGAGCACAAAATCTAGCCAGTCTCTGAGTTTGTCAAGCTCAGGGGATTGAAATCTGACCAATTCCCACCCTGAAAATCTTCTCCCTGGAAAAACTCCATCCCTAATAAGCCCTGTGCCTGTTCAGTTGGCAGCTGCCCTTCTCCACCCTGACAGAGGCAGTCACTCTCCTGGATTCCTCCCTCCCAAATAAATCTCTTAAAAGAGTTTTGGGTGAAGACCTTCTTTCACCAGAGTGGAGCAGCTGTAGGTATTGCCTGACTTCCAACAGATAGGACACTTTCCCTCCAGAGCTATAACACTTGCATTTTGGTGCTGAAACCCAGGATAGACTCCCTTGATGCCTGGGCTCCCCCTTCATGGTCTGAGCCACACTGGGACCCTATCCCTTATCTCCAGTCCATCTGCAACAGACTCACTTTCTGGCTCACCAATCACTCAGCATTCCATCCACCAGTGGCAATGAAGTGAGTTCCCCCTTTGGTCAGTGAAAACATTTCCCTGGGTCTGAGGAAGTGACTGTTGAGTATCCGGCACCTCTCTAATACTCTTGGAAGTGGAGGTACTCCCAGCCGTGAACTTTAAGGCTACTGCTGGCCCTCTTCCCATGACTACACTCCTCCACCCTTAGAGCCTTGGAGCTGCAATCTGGCAGTTTCCTTACGCCCAGTTGGGTTATTGTGCCCCTTCCTGTCCTCTCCTCCTATCTTCCCTTGGAGCTGCCCATAATCCCACAGTTCCTCTAGGCCCTTGTGACTTTTGTGACTCCTTTCTCCAGCCCTTTCCTATGGATGAGACCATTCCCTTAGATCATGGTTTTCTCTCACCTTCTCACCTCTATGGAAGCCTTAGTAGCAGGCACCAGAGTCTCTCCACTGGCTTATCCAAGTTAGGCCCTGACCTCCATTGAGTGTGCTGACGACCCACTGAAGTCTTGGTCCTCATTCAGTCCTCTCTGAATCCAGGGGATGCCCGCAACTACAGGCTGCAGTGACCTTTTCCCTCACCTCTTCTGTCCATGGGAACAGCATCTTCCATATCCTCCCATCCCTCCTCGGGATGTCTCCTGGAAAACCTCAAGCCTGTACCCCTGGCACCTTATTTGAAAGGTCCTAGACTTGTTCGCCTTTGCAACAAAGTTTGGCCTCAATATCCCTTAAATAAACAATCTAAATGGCTGCAACTAGTGTTCGTGGTACTGGAAGGTATGCTTCATGCTACCAGAGGAGAAAGGTAAATAAATACCAATCCAGCTACAAACCCTTTAATCCACAATGATGACCCACCCTCCATGATATGCTGGTGCAATAGTAGCTCTAAAGTTATGGAAGGAACTAAATACTGATTGGATTTAAGGCACACTCCATGGGATAGAACCCAGGTCTGAACTGTTTGGGTGGCCAAGAACCTGAGACTAGATAGGCCCTGGACCTAGGGGAAAACCAAATACTACTGTTCTGCTAAAGGTGCAGAGCAATCAAGTGTGAGTTCTGCCATACTCACAGATCAGTGTCTTGCTCAGTCATCATCAGGGAATCTTCCTCCTGCAACAGATGGGAATAAATGCAGTGACCCACAACTGGACAATGTCCAGAAAGTGAGAGGCCTTGGAAGACTCAATCCTGAACAGAATGTCTTCATCAAACCCATCCCATCAGGGCTTTCACCTCTCATTGCTGCCCTCCA
Source organism: Peromyscus melanophrys (assembly GCA_902168415.1). Taxonomy (NCBI): domain Eukaryota; kingdom Metazoa; phylum Chordata; class Mammalia; order Rodentia; family Cricetidae; genus Peromyscus; species Peromyscus melanophrys. The sequence goes on along the minus strand of CABHPR010113913.1, from coordinate 15,942 downwards.
GAAATGCCTGGCATCCACATTCCCTCTATACGCACTCAGCGTGAAATGGAATGATCTATCTTAAGTCTTAAGAAGCCATCTTGGTTTGCCTTTTTTCAGAAAGCATCTTCTAGTTAAACAATGGTAAGACCCTTAAGCATTCTATGCATATGGGTAGTAATAGCTCTCACTGTATGCTTTTTGCATCTTCTCTCTCCTCAGAACTTACTGAGTTGCAGTTTTTTCATGCACACATGACTGTTGGCTGTTTTCTGTTTATTGTGTAAGCCCCACTTTTTTGGATTTACGTCTGTCTACAAGTGTAAGAAGCCATGGGGATTCCTCTCTGTCTTAGCAAAACTTGCTGGAAAATAAAAACTTCAGATTATTTTTAGGTCCAATCTGATTCCTCTTTGAGGAAAATTATATCATACTAAGAAAAATACAGGCAGAGTGACTACTTACTTTAAGAGTTCCTAATTTTCTTCAGTCATATTTCCCCTTCACTATGATTTTTGAGAACATCAGAAATACGTTTACTTTTTTCAATGTTATCAAATTTCAGTTTTGTACTAAAATTCAGGAAAGGTATAACATCCTAATAGAGGCTTGGTATTAGGTATTATGATGGCAATAAGTCAAGAAATATTCATATTATAATATTTATAATAGAAGATACACCATTTACAGCAAAAATGTTTGTTTCATCAAGAAGAGAGAAAACTAAAAGATGGTATAGAAGAGTGCCACTCTTTATCCTCAGAAGCTAATGATAGGGTTACCTTTAACATCATTCCAAGCTGTAGTTTGATTGCTTAATAATTCTTGTCTTTGCAAAAGTTGTGTGCCTTTCATTGGTTTGGCACTTTGTGTCACCCTCTTCCTCAAACATGTATAAGCCACAAACACATCAGCTAAACAGAACTAGAATTTTGCACAGCTATCTAACATCTACTTTTGAAACATGGGACAGCACAGTGCCCATAGATACGAAATGCAACATGAAGTGTCTTTCTGCATGTACCCATTTTATTTTACAGTTCATATAGGTCTAGCCGAAAACATTTCAGATAATTCCATACTGTGAATGAATAAATGTTTTATGGAGTAGAGAATTCATTTGCACATTTATGATAGAATACAACACTCCAAGAACATCATGGTTTTTACAAACCATGAGCTTTCTTCCTCTGAGGAGGTTTTTCTTTTCCTCTCTCCTTACTCTCACCATCTAGCTTTCAATCAAGTTTCACAGGCACTCTGTGCTCACCACAAGGAGCAAGGAGTACATGACCACAAACAGAAGCAGAGTGCCCCCCCCCCATCTTCTCTATAAAAGGTGTAAAGTCCTGAGAGAATAAACAGAACTTGGAACACAATATGGAGAGAATCTTTGTTGTGGAAATTTCAGTTAAATGGAGTACTCTTGTATTTTGAGATTAAGAAAAGGAAAGGAAAGGAAAGGAAAGGAAAGGAAAGGAAAGGAAAGGAAAGAAAAGAAAAGAAAAGAAAAGAAAAGAAAAGAAAAGAAAAGAAAAGAAAAGAAAAGAAAAGAAAAGAGGTCTAGCTTGACAGAGAGGAAATATCTCTCTGAGATTATAGAGAGCAAATAGATGTCACTTAAGTAGGAACTGGGGCAACAACCTGAAATCTGTAACGGTGGCTATGATGCCACTTTCTCACCTTGGCACCAAGTAAATCTCAAAGGCTCAGATGCAACTCTGGGGAAGAGAGGGAGCCTGAACTAAGGTTACTAAGGTTAAATTTTTCTTACCCTAATAAGAAAGGGTGGAAAACAGTAACGGAAATGTACTTGCATTCAGGAAAATACATCCCTGCCTGCCTGGATGTAAAGAATGGTGTTAATGCCAATATGTCCATTGGTTAAGCTATAAAAATCTATTCTAATGCTTCAAAGAATGTTTTTTTTTATTATAAGCTAGGACATAGCTGAGGGCAGAGTGAACATAATTCCTGCTCTCAATGAACTAATGGCATATTTAAGAGTCTCATAATATGTATCAAAGTTTTTAAGATGATATAGCCTGGCTAGTCAGGAGATAGTAGAGGTAGGGAAAATTCTGGTAGATGATGTATCGTTAAAACAGTGAAGATAAGAGTATAGCAGCTCCATGTGAGCAAATAAAACTTTAACTTTCCTTGTCTGGAAACCATAATAAATTACCCAAGACTTGGTATTTTTTACACAGCATAAATCCATTTCTTACTTCTCAGGCATCTGGGAAGACTGAGGGGTACCTGCAGATTCAGTTACCTGGTGAGAATCCATCCTTACTAAATGGTACCTTCTCCATGAGTCCTTATTCAGTGGAAAGAACAAGCTACCCCCTGGGTCTTTCAGTAATCCCAATCACAAGGGATCCACGCTCATGTTTAATCATATTTCCAAAAGGCCCTTGTTTTTAAAAATAAAAAGATATGATATTTTTATTAATTCTTTGAAAATCTCATACATACATAGTGTATTTTATCATATTCACCCATCTACTCCCCTTCTTAGCTCCTCACAGATCTATCTACCCCTAACTTCATGTCTTTTTTCTTCTTTACTTTAATAACCTACTTAGTCCAATTTGTGCTGCCCATATACTCATGGTATGGGGCGATCTGTGGGTGGATGGTTGACACAGATATATCAGGGCCTATGACCTTAAATAACACTGACTCTCCATCCCCCAGCAGCTATCAACTATCAAAAGCTCCTCAGCCGGGGTAGAGGCTAACGAGCCCCTTCCCACTCCATGCTGGAATGTTACCCAGCTTGATCTTGTGCAGGCAACCACAGCTGCTGTGAGTTCATGAATACAGAGGTCCTGTTATATCCAGAAGATGCTGTTTCCTTCATTCCATTCCTCCCAGATCTCTGCCTCTTAACATCTTTCTTCTACCTCTTCCATGATGGTTCCTGGGCACTGGAGGAAGGGAAAGTCATAGAGATGTCCTGTTAATGGCTGAGCATTGCATAGGTGCTCATTCTCTGTGCTTTGAACAGTTGGTAGTTTCTACATGAGCATTGCACAAACGCTTATTCTCTGCACTTTGAACAGTTGGGAGCTTCTACATTAGTGATCTACATTACACTGCACGGAGAAGCCTCTCTGGTGAGGTCTGAGAGCTGCACTAATCTACAAGGTTAGAGATAGGAACTGAAGATCGGACTAAGCTGCCTACCTAGTTAAAATGCATGACTAGTGGAGATACAAGGTTAGAGGACAATTTGATACTATTTCCATTCAGCCAAACAACAGTAAGTAGTGGGTCTGCCCTCCTTGGGGCAGAGAAGGGGGTTATAAGTTCCATAGCCACAGGTTCTTGGCTGGACTTTCAATACTCAGCGTGCATTTCTTTCTAGTTAGCAGACGGTAAAGCCAATCAGAAAGTGGTTGGTTGCCCCAATAACATTTTTGTCACTCTTGCACACAGAGGCTTATCTTACCACAGAGGTTATTGTTATAGCTTGCAGAGCTCACAGTGGATGATGGCTTGTTTCCCCCAACAGCCTGCATAGTACCATTCAGTACTATAAAAGCTAGCGAGCAGAGAGGAAGCTTCCCAATCAATGCCAACTTGATTTCTCTGTGTCCTATGGAAAGTGTACGGTGTCTTCAGCAATAGGGTCTTACCATCAAGTTCTGGTGGGAAACCAAGAGCAATGGCCATAGTCTCCATTGTTTGGGGGAATTTCTGGGGCAACAACTCAAAACAACAACAAACCTCTGAGCAACAACTCAAAAAGAAGTATCCCATACCTGGCACTGGGCTTTTAATTTGGCTGTCTATGAAGGCCCTATCTCTTAATACCATCACATTGAGGTTTAGGTTCTAACATAGGAATTTTGGAGAAATAAAAATATTCCCCCAAAAACCTAGGGTGTTTTTCTTAAAAGATTATTAAGAATTGAGGCTTTCGTGCATCAGGATCATGATGGGGAAACCTGCAGAGACGACCAAACCAAACTCGTGGGAACTTATGAGTGTTGGATCAATGGCTGTGGAGCCTGTATAGGACTGGACTAGGCCCTCTGCATGGTGAGACAATTGTGTAGCTTGATCTACTTGGGGGCTCCCTGATGGAAGAATCAGAATCTGACCCTGGTACATGAGGGGGCTTTTTGGAGCCCACTATCTATGATGGGACACCTCTTGTAGCCTTGAGGCAGGGGGAGGGGCTTGGACTTGCCTCTACTGGATGTGCCTCCCCATGGGAGGCCTTGCTGTCTTGTGAGGGAGATTGGCAGTGGATTGGGGGGGGAAGGGTGGAAGCTCGGGGAGTGGGAGGAGGGAAGAGGGAGGTCTTTGATTGGTGTGTAAAATGAATGAAAATTTTTCTTAATAAAAAAAAAGAATTGAGGCTTTCTGGCCAAAAAAAAAAATGTGGTGGGGAATATTGACCCTTGGGTAAAAACTAAATACTTTTGTTTAGCTAAATTGACATAGCATCAAGATGGCTTCTCAATATTTATGTTCATATTCACAGGCAAACCTTAACCAAGGAAGCCTCTCTTTCCAGTGAACAGTGATTAATCCAGAGATTCGTGGCTGCATCAAATGCTGAGAATAAGTTACGAATGAGTGCTCGGAACCAAACATAATCCCCTCTCAGGAGCAGTGTTGAAGAGAGAGCAGAAAGAACATAAGAGCCAGAAACTAGGGGAAATGATAGAAAAGAATAACAAATACCGACAAGTCATAGTGTAATAATCATGAACTCACAGTGGCTGTGGATTCCTGCACCAGGTCCCCATTAGAATGTGCCCATTAACATTCTAGCCTAGGTGGAGGAAGAGCTCACTGCTAAACCATTTGTTACTGATAGATTCAGGAATAGGAATAGTTATCTGAAGATCTATACCTACTCTTCCAGTCTCCAGTGGATGGTTCAAATCCAGTGGTCACACAGATGGCCCTGGTTAAACTGGATGGACACAAAACCAAAAAACATGATTCTGGGAAGGGGACTGGTAAGGATTAGCAGGTCAGGGTTTCACAGAGATGGGAAGGAAATAAGAGACAGTGTGCAGGAAAGAGTAATCAAAATACATTGTATACACATATAAAATTATCAAACAAAATTAAGCAATAATAAAAGGAAAAATGTTTAAAAGAGTAGGAGTCTTCACACTATTTGATTAAGTTTTGTGTGTGTGAAGGTAGAGATTCTTTATAAAGCAGGGATATCATACGCCCACTCAAGTCCTCTGAGGTAACTGGGTAGCAGTGCTGGACCTCCACAGAAAGCAGATTGGGGGAAACTATGACTGATTTTTGCCTGTGTTACTTGTTTTCTATGTGAAGAAACTAAGGCACAGACTTGTAAGGTAATTTGTTAAGGTCACCATCCTGGTTGGTTTTTTTACTGTTGTTTTCAGACAAAGTCTCTTGTGGCCCATGCTGACCTCAAACTCACAATGTAGAGGAAGACGACGACTCTGATCCTGATCTGTTGTCTCTATGTCTCCAGTGCTGGGATTGCTGGTGCACACACCCCACACACCCAGCTTCAAGGCCACCCATCCTTGACTCTAGCATGTACTGGCCCTAGGCTCAGTTTTTACTGATGCTCAACATTATCCCCCTTGCTTCTCCTGTTGTTTTTTTGTTTTTTGTTTGTTTGTTTGTTTTTCAAAATTGGGCATTTTCCTCCCCAAATCCAAAATATCAAAATTTGGAAAAAGAAGAAACACAGATCTCAGCCAGCCTTAGCTACTTAAATGGAAGCAGCACCAGCAGGAAAAAAAAAATGAATAATAAATAAATAAATGCCCAAACCCTAACATCGGATTAAGCCCTGGCCTCCAAAAGCCTTCAACCTGCCTCTGAAATAATTGCTAGTAAAACCTCAGAGCACAGTTCTATCTGCCAGGCTGACCATGGCAGTAGTCAGCTATGAGACAGAGAGGGTGCAAAAGACAGGAAAACTAATATGGAAACCCAGCCTGCTTCCTGATCATTGGGAGTTTGACCATAAACACCTAGGCAATCCCAGAGCAACTTGAATACAAACATTTTGTTAGAAAATAGTTTCGTTTTATTAAACTTGTGTCTGCTTTCAACAGCTGGCAGTTTGTTTTCCAGAACGGTTTTCGGGCTAGTAAGTAAAGGTGAGCAAAGATAAGACCCAGCATAAAAAGCGCCACCCCGACTTGGCCCGGGCCTTTGTACTCGTGGCATTGGATGCATGCTTGGCAAAGTGCACGTTAGTTATTTTGTGAAGAGCTTCCTACTCTATCTCATGCCCCAAGAATGAAATTCCATAGTGCACGTCTTATCCCTTGTTAAAATAAGACCACTGTTAAAGGGCAGTCACATATTTAAACTACTCTGAACTCTCAAAATACTGAACACCAAGCACTTGACATTCACAAAAGCACTGTTTCCAAAATCTCTAGTGCTCAAGTCGTGGGATGTCATTTGAGGGTAAAAACAAATTTAGATTTGGCTTACAAGTGTGCTTTTGGTCCTTCTGAAAGTTGACATTAAGGGAGATTGGGAAGTTCATACAAAAGTCTGGATTTCTGGATTCTCTTGAAAGGAAACCATGGCAAGGCAGCCCCAAATTCCTCCCTGACACCCATCTGCTAGAACTCTGCAAGACTCTGCTCTTAAATAAGCACAGGTCACCAGCTCACCACATTTACTACCACACTATTCTACTTACTTGCTGTTGCCCCATGGAACAATTAGGCATCTAAGTTCATGACTCCAGTACAAAATAATAAAACATACAGTAGTTACAAATAGTAAATGAAGACAGTTTGAGTTGTTGATGCCATCTTCTGATAGATTTGCTTGGTACCTACTAAGGATAAGTTCATACATGCACCATGGCTACATTATACGAAATCCACAATTGTGCTTCAGAGAAATTAGTTATATGTAGTAGTATTTGCTTGGCCCATAACCTCAGGCTGTACAGGCCAAAAGAGGCTGTGCTTCTTGCCTTTGTACATGACCTCTTAAAAGGAAAAGGAGAGGGGTCACTTTCTTGGCGTGATCAGAAGGTCAGGTGCATTTGCTCCTGGACAGAACAGAGGACAACTTCAGCTGTTTACCTGGTTCTATATTCATGAGTGTATTGCCTCAATTTATATATTAATAAATCCCTATGACCCATTAAATAGACTCACGTGTACTGATCATAACAGTTATGTTATTTTATGTGAATAACTATCCAATTTTCCAAGTTGCACATCATAAATTCATAAAGGGTATGAATCTTCTGTGTACTATAAGGTTTTCTTGAAGAAAGAGGCATGCAGTTTTTAAAAGATCAAATATCTAAATAAAGGGAGAAATAGTTCATTGATTTATAATAGAAAGACCATGTTCTGTGAGCTACAGAAGTACAGTTCATCACCAGTAGAGTCAGAACTACCTGAGTCTTCCTCATACATCCATACTATCATTCAGCACCTCAGACCACTGAATAAGGAACTGTATTGGGACAACGTGTGTTCCAACAAGCCTTGTGTATGATCCTGGTGTCCACCAAAGTTTGAGAGGTCCTGGTCCAGAGCATTCCTATTAGTGGTCATCAATGCACAGGACAGAGCCCTCAGTGTCCAGAGCCCCACTCACTCCCAAGGCACAATCATTAGGAACAACTGAGCCATCTCTGGCTGAAAATATATGTGTTTCCGACATGTCCCCTGAAACAGCAGGCAGGCTGAGTTTCATTCTGTGCTTCCTGGCCCTCCTCCATGTTCCAAACTTAGCCAAAAAGTATCTCTCCCACCTGAATGTCTCCTTCACAGCCAACAGCCATTTGAAGTCATGATGCTGCCCACGAAGTGTGCATCATGTAAGCCCAAGAAGATGGGAAATGAGCAAACATTCATCGGTGGTGGGGACCAGAACTGAGTAAGGACAGCAGGAACAACTAATGATGATCCTGACTTAGCAAACAGAGGGTAAATTCCTGTGCCCATTGGTAGCTGGTAATCCATGGAGTGTTGTCCACTCTATCTGCAGGAGGAATACTCCAAAGATGCATGTGTATTCTCAAAGTATGGGCTTCCTTTTAATTATTTTTTATTTTTCTTATAAATATGCAAAAAAAGAAATGAGTTTTCTTTCACCAAAATGCCATGTAATATACCCAGAACAGCACACAAATACCACTATCATAGCATTTCATGCTTTCCCATGGAATTAGGACATGATTTTAAGTTTCAAGCCAAAACCTGTTGGTTGAAGGCATGCAGCCATGATGGGAGAGACTCTGACAAAGGTTTGTATTCTAGTCAGTACTACATATTCTTTGATTCTGAATAAGTGTTCTATAAATGTTAAGAACTCTTGAAATTTCCATAAATCAGACTTTTTCTTTGACTTTTCTATCATTTGGAGAGAGAAAATAATTAACTTTTCTATCAAAGAAGAGAGAAAATATCTCTTCCCAGAAAATGATTCTTAATTCTTTGGGGTTTGGGAGGATTGCAGTTCTGTCTAAACACATAGGCAAATTCAGAGTGACAAAAAAAAAAGTCTGCACAGCTGTACTGCAGTGAGATTTCAGAGCCTCACATACTTCAGCAGCAGCCCATGTTCTCTTTGCTCAACCACTCTGGTTCCCGATAGTGAGGCAGAGATCATGATGATGCTGATTCTTAGTCTCTCCACCCAACATTTCAGAAAAGGGGGTTAGAGTGATGATAGCTCACCAGTGGTGTGCGAGCAGGCCCTCTCATGCAGACTTTCTCCATCCTTCCCACAGCCCTAAAAAGATACAAAATGTATCATTGGCCCCTACTGTTCTGTAGAAAAGGAACTTGAAGGTCACAGCTATGACTTCCCTGCTTCTTCATTAGCAAAATATCAATACAAAGATTTGTTGTCATAACCCAAATATACTCTGAGCCTTACATTTTTATGATAAGCTGTTTTTAACTAGACTGTGATTCTTTTATAAAGTTTGGACGTTTTAATTAATTACCCCACAATATAAGCTCCTAACACATTGGATCTGATTTATCTATCTACACTGTAGTTTTTTTATCTATTTATTTTTCTACACTGTAGATTTTTGTGGGTTTTTTTTCCCCTTAATTATATCTTGACAGCCCAAGTACCATGTCAGCCTTCACCATGAACACAAGGTCACACATGCAATGTCCCTCTCAGACACCAGCATCCCTCCCCATGGTCATGTGATCACAATAGCCACAATCTAAATAGACATCTGATTTATTTTTCAAATATAGGTAACTTGTTTTATGATGCTATAACATTTCCTCCATGATAATCCAGTCATGCCATCCAGACATTTAAAATTGGTTTTAGTTAGCAAATAAAATGATGAGTTTTACTGTGGCATTTTCATACACGTACATCATTTTGCTCCTTGCTCTCCTTTATTATCCCTAGCTCCTTCCTGTCGGATGATAGTTGCTCTTTTACTGCTGTCTTATTCAGTTTCTGAAGCTTACTCTCCATTCAGCATGACTGAGAACAAAACTATTTTCATGCTAGAGAGATGGATCAGTGGTTAAGAGCACTGACTGATCTTCCAGGGGACCTGGGTTCAACTCCCAGCACTCACATGGTGGCTCACAACTGTTTATAACTCCATAATTAAATTAAATTTATAAATTAAATAAAATATATTCAAATGGATGAACTAATGGTTAACAGTGTTTCTAAGTGATTAGCTTTAATTTTGAATGCCTAAATAATCAACATTCTAAAAATTATTACAGTGAATTAACCCAGAGGACTGGGGAGATAACTCAATCAGTAAACTACTTGAGGTACAAACAAGAGGAACACAGTTCAGTTCCCCAGAACCTAAGGAAAAACCTAAACAAAGGTGCATGTGAGGTAATCCCATCACAGGGGCAGACTGGCAGAGACTGGGGGATATTTGCAGTTCACTGACCAGAGGACTAGCCTAATGGATGAGACTGGGCTGCAGGTTTAGCAAGAGACCTTCTCAAAAAGTAAGAAGTGACTGAAGAGGATGCAGCACATCAACCTGTGGTCTCCATAGACATATGTGTGCGTGCACCCCTGCACACAAACAGGCACTTGTACACATATACACAAGCACCATGCACACAAAGAGAACTCATTCAATAAAATGTGAATACTCTGAAGGTCACAATATTATAAAAAATATATCATTAGGCTGCTACACACACCAATTCAGAAACTTCTAGAAGCAAGCTTTCTCAGGGAAACACTTCTTCCCCTTAAGCTCCTCCTATTCCCATTCCTCTGAACTTTCTAAACCCTGGGTACTTCTTCAGGCTACAGTGGCATTCATTTACCATTCTTTCAAGGTACTTAAACATATCCTTCCAATGAGATAGCTGTACTTTTTTTAAAAAGGTGTTCAACAAAATAAAACTCAATGTTCAGAGGAATAATTATTTAATGATCAAAACTTTGACCCTGCCAGACAGTTGTAGACACCTTTAGAAGCGAGAGGAACCTCCTATCAGAACACACGGGATTCCTATATGAGCCAACCCTACATTTCAAACTGTGTGGAACACATTCTGAGACACAGAGACACATCAATGCCATCAGTGGTACAGCATCAGCTGTCACATGAAAAGATCCCTTTCCTTTAGACCTCAGAATTGTCACCCTCGGGGGACTGATGACTTCCCAAGAGCTGAGCTAGATGGTCCACTCAAAATGTAATGTCTCTCTAGTCTCAGGTCCTTGAACAATCACTTAGAGGAAGATGCTGTGCCCAGGATAAAATTTCGTAAAGCCTGGCAGCTATTTGTATATTCAAACCTAGCTCTGTTGACTATGTTCTTCATGACTTCTAAAGAGTTTCTGACATCACCACGTCTCAGTGTGCAATTCAGTAACTATAGCAGTACCTACCTTAACAACCTCAGCAGGTTTATCCTATCTATTGTTATTAACAAACTTATGGGTCTGATGTTGTCCTGTCAATTGAACTTCCTTAAGGCCTCCCTTAAAAGAAGACGCCAAGGTCATCATAGATGAGATACACAGATACACAGACTTTTCCTTTACATTGAACAGTCTATGGTGTGCCATTCCTGGGAATCTTGCTGGTCTTTACTGTTACCATCTTCAATACTGCTGTCCTAAGTGACTCATCACTATGGATGCTGTGAGTACTACCAGCATGGCTACCACCTTGAGAAATCTCCAAGGTGAGTAGGGATAATTTCTCTCCTTTTCTATGTTGGAAATAAAGGAGGGAGTACAATTGTATATAGAGCACACATCTGTATTTGTTCCATTATGTCTCTTACTGCTATCCAGTCAGAGAAACCAACGCAGCCTAGAATCTCTGTCACGGCTTCACCTCCCCCTTGATAGACCTCAGTGATGCACTAGCTCCTAGAGTATGGCCTATATGGAGGCACTGGGTTCAGCACAGAAGCCCTGGGTGGTACTTACCTTTGCTGCCCAGACAGAAGCCAAGCCCATTATGACACACACAGACCTAGGATCCAGTCGCCTTTCCAACTTCCAAACCCAAACCTAGACTCAGTTGTATGAACTTTCAGCTGGAACAAAATCCCCCTGGCACTACTACAACTTAAAGAACACATGAAAAACTGGACTTGCCCTGAGCAAATCTGGATCTAACATCTGACAAGGGTTTGCAGCCAACCGACTCTGAATGCACAGTGCTATGGTTCAGCCTAAAACCAGTATGATAATTTGCTGAGCAGATGTGTCTTTTATTACGGCTTACCTTAGTTAACATTAAAAATAATCCCCTTGATCTGAAACATGCTGGGAAAAGGTAATGCAATCTGGCATCATGCCTTCTCTTTTCCCTCTCAGCCTTGGCCTCATGTCGTTTTTCTCTTTCAAATATAACACATACTTTCTGGCCTCTGGTCCTTTGCAAGTGTTGTTTTCATCTGAGAATCTTCTCAGCTTTCTACACATGGCCTCCTTTACTTTGTCCTTATCTTCCTGTGAGTTTCAAATGAAATGTCACCCACATGCCTCTAGAGCCCTCTAGAGCCTTATGTGGCTCCATAAGTTATCTTGGAGTACACTGCTGTCCATTTTCAAAATAATTTGACCCTCCGATAATGTTAATCATCTGATGTAAGCCCCTATGATGGGTCTTCCCCGGGCAGATGAGGACAGTGCCACCCTTATGCCTGGTGTTTGCTATTACATACAAACAAGAGGCACTCCAAAATTGCCTTCTAACAAGACTTTACTGTGAGACCTGAAACTCAGAAACTATTATTAGAGAAACAAGTTGGGATTAGAGGCAAGGACTTTTTAAATATGGGCTCTTGGGCTCTATATAGCTACATGAAGTCATGTTTATACATATGACAGGAACGTAGAAATGAAATGGTCTAGGGCAACAAAAGGAACTAACAAAAAGGAGGAGGTGTGGAGAAAAGGAAGGGGACGTGGGGACATGTGCTCAGTATACAATATATAAATAAATAAAAATGTTCTTCTGTCACATAGTGCTATGTACACTGACTACATAACATGAAATGTTCTAAAAGAAAAGAGCCCTTGAATGAATAAATGAATAAATGAATGAATGCATGAATCACTAAAAAGGTAGTTTGAACCTTTGCTTTAAATAGTAAGAGAAAGTAGATTACCCCTGCACAAATGATGTTGGACATGCATAGCCATACGTTATACGCTTGAAACTGAAACGAAGTCACAGAAGGCCCTTTGGCAGCGTAGAAATGCTTGCATCACACAAAGGAGTCATTGGCCAGACTGACAAGTATTGATTAACTAAGCCATAGCACTACAAATCAATTGTCTTTTTCCAACTAGAAACTTTGCTTACAGAACACAGAACAGAAATACTTCCAGTGGGTAAAGTTATTCCCTGAGTCAGAGAGGAACACTTTTATTTACAAACAAGTTTCTCTTAATCAGAGCCAACCTGATTATTCTTTTAGTTTCAGAAAACAGCAAAACATGACGCAAAGCACTGGGCCAAACTGGTCAGACGTGACTGAAGTGGGGTCAGGATAAAAAAACACAAGCTCAGGGACCTTCATCCACAAATGTAAACCGTGAAACATTGGCCAAAAGAACAATCCACAATAAATTTAAAACAAGCACAGATCTACAAGGAAAGTCCTTTGTAATGCTTTCCAGGACACTACATTTTTGAACATTACACATAGAAAAATATTATATGGAGGAAAACGTCCTCTTATGAGCCTTTCTATGAGGCCTTTTCTGCTTTAATGAATGTCATATACAAAGAAATGGTCTATATAAAAAAAAAAGCCTCACTGAACACTACTGCTGGAATAGATCAGCCACTTTGGACTTTTCACTTTAATCTGGGGAGAAACACACTTCTAAATACTTTTAGCAAGATATGCGAGGGGCATTTCCTTCTCAGTGTGAGATTTAATTCCAAAGGCCCAGCCAAGCTCGCATGTGTGGAATTCATCAGGCTAACCAGAGGGAAACGAATTGACAAAATACCAAATGAATGATAAGGACATTTCTATTCCATAATCTGTAAGCACCGAAAATTAGGGGGCACGGGCATTTGCTCAGTTTTCAATGACCCTCAGCATTTAAGGACTACCTAGACGCATTCAAGAAGTTATGTGAAACTAAGAAAAACGTGAATTAATAAAGAACACATTGTGGTGATAAGCTTATGGATAAAGATCATTTCTGTGCCTAGAGCAGGTCCTGCCAATTAGACAGTGCTGATGGAAGAGAAAATAACTTGTCTTCTTACATGTAATGTGGTAGTTCCTGCCTCCTTCGCTAAGCTAATGAATGCCAGTGAGAGAGTTAGGTGTATTCTGACTTTGTGTTTACAACATTGGACACATGGTGGAAAAGTTCCCACAGAATACCACTTACTACATGCATCAAAAAGTACAAGTTCACATGAGCGTGCATTTAAAATGATCCAGTTCCCCATGTTGGCAGGAACAGGAATTGTGATTTTTTTTTAACAGCTTTAGCACATGCCATGTTTAATAACTGCTTAATATAATAGCGTAGTCTTTGTTGCAATCAATTGTTCTGTTTAATAGGTCTAGACTGTGGCAAATTAGGGATTCTTCTAGATGGTATGACATTTCTTCTCCAGGGAAGCAACTGGGAAAAAGCCAAACGCAAATTTCCTTAGATTTTTGCACAGGAGAAGAAACTGACTTGCACGGATTCATTCAAAAGCAAAACACTTTCTCCAGTCGAGAAAGCCGAAGGCAACAAATCAGGGAGAAAATACTGAGCAGTTTGAATGACAGCAAAGTTACCACTTCCGAGATTCAGCCACCATGTGTCTATTTGAAAGTTACTACTAGGAAGGAGAAGGCTATGTAAAAGACACAACCCGTTGGGATATCTTCTCCTGTTCTATCTCAATCCAGGGATTAGGGTGGGCCGGTCTCTGTTCCTACTGAACACAAATGAAGGCGTCCACATCTAAACACTTCAGCTTTGCACACACTTAACAAACTGTTAAGTTCCAAACTAACAGTCTCTATCCTTCTACCTTCCAAATTGAAAGCTATGTTTTGTGTATGGTTGAGGGCTAACGAAATATCAAAAAAAAAAAGTGTAACTTCCTTTGTGCTTCTGTGGGAGTTCTACTTTTATGGTCCAGAAATGTGTAGGTGATAAAATACTGAAAGAAAACCACCGTAAGTCATTTTTAAATGTATGTGTATCTCACAAAATGTCTATAAATTGAGTACTTCTTCTGCTGTTACCCAAGTTTTTATACAGTCATGGCAGACAAATCAGGAATTCTTAAATAGGTATTTTTTTCCTTTTAATTTGGAGAAACGTCTTACTGAGACAACAGCAACTATCAGCAACATTTCAAAACAACATTTAGGCTGGAAAACAAAATGTGAAATCAACACATTGTGTTCAAATATTAAAATAGAGATGCTCCTGACAAACTATCCCAAAAATATCATGAGACCATTTAATCAGAGACGTAAGTCTCTTTGATTTTTGTGATCTCTTAAAGCATCTTGAAAGCAGTTTCTACACCAAGGAGCACATCTTGAGCTCTTTTTCATTTTTCATTTTTTAAAACTGGCTATTACACAGAGAACCAAAAAAGCTCTACCTTGCTCAGTTCATTCCCATCTCTCATAAATTGAGACTGTAATTTGCTTCTGATCACTGACACTAGTCTACATTAGTTTCTGCACAGCTAAGTAAATGTGTCTTTCTCTTGTGATTCTCTTCTATTTTAAAGAAATGTCTCACTGGTTACATAGACCACCTGTAATTTCTTGCAACATAGAAATATGTTTTCATTCAAAGTTTTTAAATTACTGTTAAGCAGCATCTCTTTAAAAAAAAATTGCCATTATCTTTTGCTAAGGCTATTGGTAGCAAACAAAATGGATAGCATACATTCAAACGTAAATCCATAACTGATGTTTCACAATTTCATTATCATTTAAGAAATTTCTCAATATTTTTGAAACCCAGCTAAATTAAATAATATTTATATCTACTTTCTTATTTAAAAATTGAAATTTGAATTCTCAATCCAAAAGAGAAATTATACTTTTCTTATTTTTAAACGTATTACATGTCCATCCGCCTGATCAACATATTTGGAATAATTTATGCTACACCTGATTTGTTTTCTATTTTTCTGTAAAGATTAATACTTTGAAAGTCCTTGTTGTCTTTGCTAAATATTAGTCCTTATTATCTTTCAGTATTAAGGTCATTATATAAACACATACTTTATCCTATATTTACCCTTTGGTTAACAACATATCAATTATTTGTCACTTCTTTGGATTTTTCAGTCCTTATATTTGTTTTTCCCCCCCTTTGGTACATATGACATTTTTCATTGTTTGCTTGTTTGCTTTGAGACAGAGTTTCCTGTAATCCAGGCTGGCCTGGAAATTGCAATTCTCCTGCCTCGGTCTTGAAGTTATAGGAGTGCGCCACCATGTCCAGCCTAATTACATGTGATTCTAATCAAGAATGTGTTTC
>CABHPR010113911.1:14788-25780 GCA_902168415.1 Peromyscus melanophrys | reverse complement strand
TCTTTGACCCAGAATAAAAATAAGTATAAATGTAGGAGATATTTTCAAAAAAGTTTAAAAATATGTGTTTAAATATGAGGCTCTCCAAATATAGGCAGAAGTTTCAGTATCTGGGCAATCAACAGGACTCAGAAAACAATGCTTGGGGTATCTTTCGTCCTTATTACCTTCTCATATTAAAATTCTGTCAAAGATCAAAATTGATCTCTTAATGTATTATTTCATAATATTCCTGGGAATTTATAGGAGATTAAATGTTTTTTAATCCTTTCTAAATTCTGCTTTTTTTTCTTACTTGTTTAGACATACACTACATACAAGAATAGGAACACAAGGAGCATTATTCTTTAAAGTAAGTGTTTTGTAAGGTGTGCAAGTCCTAATGATGTACTATGTACCTTTGCACCTAAAGCTAAGCGTAGAGAATTATATTCTAAAAAAATTCTATAAGGAAAGATCTTAAGGATCCTTATCATTAAAAAATGCTAATAAATAGAAGAGAGGAAACTTTGAGAGGTTAAAGGTGAGTTTATGCACATATTGTAGTAATGAGATGCATGCAGATGGAGTGTCCCTCATTCAAAATGCTACAGACCAAAGTGTTTCAGATTTTGGAATTTTTCAGACTTTGAGATATTTGCATATACTTAATGAGATGTCTTGGGGTGAGGCTAAAAGCTAAGTGCAAACACGATAAATATTTTATAAATACCTTACATACATAGTGTGAAGATAATTTTACATAATATTTTAAATAATAACATGTGGTTTGTTGAATGAGATCAGATGTGTAATTTTCCATGTACAGTTGAGATCCTGTTGGGTCTCAAGGAGTTTCAGATGCTGGGAATATTCTATATTTTAGGTTTTCAGATTGATAATACTCAACTTACACTTCTCAATTCATCAGGTTGTATATGTTGAATATGTATAGATAATTTTCTGTGTCAATCACCCCTCCATATAAGGATTCAGAAAATGTAATTAGTATGTAATCAGTAAAAAGCACAGTATGAAAAACCTTCTGTGTCTATCATCTGTGATATGGAGTTTGCGTCACTGTTTCCTGTGCATGGGCACCACCGGAACTAGTAACAGAAGACATGGAGCTATGAATGGTCTGAGTGGTCTGAATCCCCAAGTGTGAACTGTTACTACTGGAGAAACTGTGATGGTGTAAATATATAGGTTGCTCGTACTTTAATAATGGACCTCCATACTAATCACAGCATCAACTTCATCACATGCCCAACTGAAAGCCAGGCATCCTCCTTACTGATTTCTGTGAATGAACTCATGGAATCTCTCCCATAACCTGCAGAAGAATGAACAATCTTTGTCCTATTTTACATAAGAGAACATTGGAGCAGAGAGATTAAGCTTCCCACTCAGGTTTCAATTTTTCCATACACGTCCTAGGCCAGGTTGGCACCCAGGTAGTTTGATCCTCTTAGCCTAGCAGAACATTAGGAAATTAGAGACTGGTGTTTTCTGGTGGCTCTTTGTGGAGGGTAAAAGCAGAATTTTTGAGGGAGAGGTACATTTGCTTTTATTTATCCACGAAAATGAGAGGTCATTTTATTGCCACAGATACAGAAAATATGTCATCCATTTTCTTCTTTTGTCCAGGCTGCAGGGAGCCATGATACCCAGTGTGAAAAATATTCTAAGCATCTCAGCTGATAAATTCTAATGGAGCCCTGATGGTTTGTGTGTGTGTGTGTGTGTGTGTGTGTGTGTGTGTGTGTGTGTGTGTGACTTTGTTCAGATTGGTTTAGTGCACCAAGCATGAACTGCTTAAATCTTTTACATACAGCCATTCTAGTGTCTATTAATTAGAACCGTCTTTTAATTGCCCTGGTGCTTCAGAATTAAGTCAATATAGTTACAGGGATAGAATCCCCTAGGGGGAAAATTCTTATGAGAAGCTAGTGGTATTAAAAACAACAGAAGCAGCAGACAATAAAATTCCCAATAACATCTACAATCCCCCCCCCCCAATCTTTATAAATCATTTAAGGCTAAAACCTCATTCTCATGCTGCTGATTATAATACGCGTGCTGTTTAGCTTCCACAGCCTTTCTCATTTGTAATGTTATAGGTTTCTTTCTGTGTCTTCAGCTCCTCCCGTTTAAAAACAATGCATTTTTTTCTTTTTCCACCACCACTTAGGAAAGATGGCCAGCACAGTGCTTTTGTTTTCAGACTCACTCCTCAGCTGAAACTGGAAAAGATCGCACACCAGTCTTTGCCAACAACTCATTGAATGGTTCTATTTGCCTTTGTTTAGACACTGAAATGAGAGACCATTTTATTGCCACAAATACAGAAACTGTGTCAACTGTTTTCTTCTTTGGTTCAATCGTAGATGCAGGATACTTCATCCAGGTATTTGAGGGTTAGGACATTTTAGCTTCAGTGTCTAAGAAATGTCTGCTATTAAAAGGTTGGGTAAATTTGGAGGAAAGAAAGGAAAGGAAGAAATTATTCAAAGGCAGGCCCTGAAGAAAAACTTGAATACTTGTATGATATTGAAATCAGGCTCTCAGCAGAAGCAGTTCATGACCTTCTCCCTGATTTTCAAAATCTCTCTGCTGGTGGAGACTAACGGAACCTAAGCCCCAGATAAGTGCTAGGCTAAAGCCTTGGCTTCTGTATTTTCACCTCTTTCAGCAGGCCCATCTGTTTAACAATATCCAGGCTTCCTTCCCTCCTGAGCCCACCTCTTGGCTTCCCTTGCTCCAGCCTACACGAGACCCCTGACTGTCCCTAGTTCTCACAGGAAATGTCCAGAATTTATCTACTACTTATCATTAAAAGCTATTTTGGTTACCACCTTGAAGTTCCTATGCATATTCATTACATATGACTATATGCAAATGTCATGCTGTTTTGATAACATGGCCTTCAAAGATAATCCTACAAAACCTGGCCGCTGGCCACAGCCTATATTGCAAGTCACATTAGCTCCTTACTCTCTGGAGTTCTTAGTCAGGCTTTTTATAGTTCACACATTTTAGATTTGTGAGTCACTGCATGTAATAAATAGCATTCCACAGGGACCACAAGTCTTGGAATCAGTGCCAGGTGTATTAACTATGATGTCACTGCCTGCTGATGACACATACACTGTGGAATTCACGTCATTCTGAGGTCTCACTTTCCTCATCTCTAAAATGAGAGACTGAAATAAATGGATGGTTTTCTAACGTTTATTTTAAACCAGAGTCACTTCTTGTATTTCAAAAGAAAATAAGTTGCATTTCATATTGCCTCTAATAACATTTTGTTTTATGCTTCAGGGTGGAGCTCACTGAACTGGCAAAAATAAAATAGTAAAGATCCAAAAGCAGGCAGAAGTGTTGGGCCATGTGTTCCGTCTTCTCTTCCAAAACATGCATGCAGGAAAGTGGCAAATGTACACTATGCTCTTAACCTTGGAATCATCGACAATACAGAGTTTTAGAAATATTTTCTTTTTCTAAAGATGTTTCTCTATTGTTGAAAAATGTCTCAGTATGCAACTAGACTACTCAACTGACACAGAAAAAAATGTAAGTGAAGTTAATGCCCACAAACCAAGTGAAAATCAGCCTCTGGAGAGGGGAAAGGACCCCTACCTGCAGAGCACTTAGTCCAGGGTTGGTCAGAATGATACTGAAGGGCCTGTGGGTCTCCAACTCTATAATAGCCAACTCAACACAGTGTCTATCGAGTTGCTACGTTTCATGCTTTTATTATAAAATTTTATCTTATAACAAAACATAACACGGCTTGACATCTTCCTCTTGGCCTTCTCTCTTTCCCTCCCTCCGTCCCTCCCTCCCTCCCTCCCTCCGTCCCTCCCTCCCTCCCTTCCTTCCTTCCTTCCTTCTCATATGTGTTACACAAGTACATTAGCAGTGACATTTATACTCATCTCTCCTTTATTAAATTTTAATTTATTTTTAGCTAATGTACAAAATGTTGGGTTTTTCTTGCTGTTTAGTTGACTCTGGTCTCACTAGCATCTTGTCGTTCACATCTTAGGTCTGGTTCTTAAAGATGTGTTTATTTTCAATTCCTTCTTTTCTCTGTCTATAGCTCTTGAAGTTACAGTGTTTTTCCATTTCTTCTTTTTTTTTAAATTCAAGCTATTAAGAAACTTGTCATATGTCAACTTCCATGTACCTAAACACCAAGTTTTTAAAACATTTTGTTATTTATTTATTTTTATTTTATGTTTATTGATGTTTTCCCTTCATTTCATATATGTCTAGACGAAGGTGTCAGGTCCCTTAGAACTGGAGTTAACTGGAGTTACAGACAGATGTGAGCTGCCATGTGGGTGCTGGGAATTGAACCCAGGTCCTCTGGAAGAGCAGTCAGTGCTCTTAACTGTTGAGCCATCTCTCCAGCCCCTAAACATCAACTTTTTAAATTTCCAATTTCACACAGTACTTCAGGGATGAGGATAAAAGTTCCCTAAAAATTAAGAAAGATAACTGCTGGTGTATATCCCCAAGGCACTACTAATAAAATGGCATATTGTTTGAGGAATGATGCTTTTTAATGAACAATACAGAAGGAAAGTAACTTCAATTTCCCAAGTGAACCCTCTGACAACCTGTGAAGCCCATGAAGGAACCAGAGCATCTCTGTGGTGACTTTGCTGCAATGGCCCCTATACTGACATCACAGAAAACCCTCTGCGCATACACTGATATGTGTTAATAAAATAATATTTGTGATTAAGCTTTCTTCCCTCTCTTTTTAAGTATCAAGCTGTGTTCTGGAGGGACAAAAATAAAAGAAGTTGATATCTACAATGTAACTATTAAGCAGGCATTTGCTCCACTGTTATTTGGGTGTAATGGGTACTGGGCATCACAATGCACTTGTAATTGGGTCTGTACTTGTTCACTTCACGGGTTCCGTCTTATTTCTACTTGAACCCATTTTTTGATGCCGTTCAGCTCAGCAGTGCTAGCTAACTCTTGTTATGCAGTTGAAAAACTGTGGCCATTAAAAATGGGATACGGTGTGATTTTGTTGTGCAGCACGGCATGGAAAATCAGTTGCTGTTCACAACAGCTCGGCGGTTGGTTGATTTAAAGCAGGGGGGGACTTGGAATTGACAAGCAGACAGTTTGTGAAAAGGGATATTGTATCTTTAAGGCTTTCTGACTGATTGTGTTTAACTGTGCTACCCAGCAGGCAGTAATTAGACTGTAGCCTCACCAAGAGCCTGAAAGCACCAGAGCTGGGTCTCAGTTCTCCAGATTTTTTTTTTAAGAACACAAACATTTTGGAATTGGAATGCATGATAATTTAAAAAAAAAAAACTTGGTTGAATGTGTGAGGGAGCAAATGATAAACCAATCCCAGGGCTTCCTTTGTGAACCATCGCTGGGACTATCTTGTACCCATTGGCTGTGGAGAGGAGGAGGCTCAAGGAAGCAGTAAGGAGTCTGACAGGAACATGCTACTGTGGGAAATTATCAAGGTGTGTGCCTTGGCTCTTGGGAAGCAGTGGCTTCTGGGTAGTTGACTTTGTTAATGAGACTAGAGTTGAAGCATGTTGTGTTAGCAAGATTCATAGAGACAATGCCCAATATTTTTTATTTAGGAGCATGACAAACTTTTCCTTACCTAAGGCGTTATGAAAAAAGAGAGTACTTTAGAATTAAATCAATCAAGCCATTAGTTTAAAGACTATTTTCCATGCACTACTCAGACTCTCTTACCCTTTCCTTCGACCTCGCAAGATGCATAACTAGTGCTTTGGAAAGTGGTGAACACTGAAACTTCTGTCATTCTATGAAGATTAAGTTAGGAACTTTCTGCATCTATTTTCAGGGAGAAGCAGTAGACAGAGTTTACCTTCATGGTGTAAGAACTAGGTGTGCAGTTTACTTCAGTGACCATCTTTGTAATCAAAGAGCAACAGTGGGGTCACACTCATTGTGTGCATGGCCCTGCGCTGAGATTTCTGTAGACTAAAAGAGTGCTGAAAAATGTAATCATGATCTATATATTTTTCTTCTGTTTGCTATTTCTCTTGGTGCATTATCTCATATAGGTTTGGACATGATTGATCTTCAAACTTCTATGTTTGTTCCTCTTCTTAAGCAAGCTCATTTTTAAACTATTATTGCTTTGTTTTTCTACTTGTACAAACCTTTTCTTACACATTCTACCTCTAACAATCATAGTGTATATGGATTATAGGTATTTTTGGTTTTACATGAATGAATTAACATATATACAGAATTCATTAATATTTTATTTGTCATTTGGTCCTCCCCATAACACCATGAAGGTTAATAAACACCTTTTCAGGGATTCATGAGCTGGTTGGTTAATAAGCTTAAGATTAGGAATTGTGTTTCTTGGTTCTCAGCTCTTCTCATGGGTTACTGATCATATATATACTCAACCCCAGTATGAGCTGCTTCCTGATTTAAGAGTAATTGGAACATTTTAATATGGCTTTATCATGTTGAAGTACAGAAAAGCCAAGCAACAGCCACCCAGAAAACGAAGTGGCTTTTAACACTTGTTGGCAATAGTTTAAAGTGGATGTTTGTGTTTGAAAACACTCAGGAGCACTCTTTATCTTGTTTTTGATTTTTGGAACTGCCTTGAAGATTAGATTACCCTATGGGGCAAATACACTTGTGTATTTATTCTTCCACATGTTTTGTCTGAAGGTAAGTAAGTAAAAAGAGGTGGTCTAAGTAGAATATAAATGTGTATCAAGACACATTTGTTGTTAGAGTAAACATATTAGAAATTTGTCTAATTATTACTTTGAATGAAATAAAGATTTCCTTTTGGTAGCTCAAAAATGCAAATGTGTGCATACTATTACATATGTCTATGTCTGAATATGGAGGTCAATATGTCTGCAAGTGCCCAGGATTCATTCATTTTGTAGTATTGATAAATATTCCTTGGATACAGAAGATCAAAGCTTAAAGTGTATTTTTTCCCAAAGTGACAATGAGCCTAATTCCCTGTCAGTTAATGCCAGGTGTTTCTCTCCCTAGTATTAAGTTCTTCAAAACGGTGCCTGCATAGGACACCATTCACAGAGGCTTAACGCTGGGGGGAAAATGATTACATTAAATCGAATGGTATGAATAATTCATGACATCACATTTTGTAATCCTGGTGTTAAGCATAAAACCAGTGGTTTATTTTTCAGCAAAATGGTTTTGTATCATTTTAGATCGTGCACAATGCAAAACAATAACTGCATACACAATGCAAGAAAGATGGTGGTGAACAGAGGCCTTAAGAGGGCTTGCAGCATCATGTGGGGTGTGATCATAATAAACACATTTTGAGCCAATGCCCATGGGTACCCAACCTTTGCTAGAATCTTCTGAGTCCAATAGAATGGCTGGTTTTTAATTTGTTTTTGAATATTACACCTGACCTTTACCATGGATCTGAAAGTCAGTCCTTGTATTTTGCTAAACCTCCAGACCCTTTTGTCCCCTTTCTTTCAGTTTATGTGGAGAGCAATTCTGCTGATGGTAAACAGACAATTTTTATAAATAATGCCTTAATTTTTATATGGAATTAGGACTACTGGAAAAATCCATAAAATGTGAACTGTAGCCTTCTATAAAGAACTTAAATCTTCTTGGTGAAAATGTCGGTTATTTAGCAATTCAGCCAAGTTCTTCTCAGGAAGGCCATTTATATTTGTAAGACTAAATAAATGGCTCTGGGTCTTGAATGAACTTTCTCTGTATATTCTGGAGAAAGCATTTTTCCCTTGTAATTATTGAAGCAGACTGAGGATGCTCTAAGCCCTCATGAGGCAGTTTCCAGGTCATGTGCTCTGCAGCAATGCTTTAACATGGGTCTGATTATCCTGCTGCATTTCAGGCTGAAATAATTGTGTACCTGAACCATCTGCAGCAGCCTTTTCCAGTACCTTACTGTGGACAGCTCCAGGGCACTCTGGGGAAGCCAGAATAGACTCCTGCTGATTCACCCACATATTTGTCTTGATTGAAGAATGGTGTGTGCTAGTGGATTTCAAAGACCTGCACACGTGTGTGTGCACACACAAACACACACACACACACACACACACACACACACACACACACATCTTCCCATCAGAAGTCTCAGAAGTTTATGTCAAACATTTGTATCACTTGTGACTAATTAAATATAGCATCCATGTTTTACAACATGAATATGTCTGCTGAAAATGTAGAAACCATACTACTATAATTTATTTAAAATAATGTGTTCATAATTAATGATTTGTGAGTATCCTTGAAATTATGATCTATTTATAATAGAGATAAATATTCATAGATACAGAAAATAGTTTTATTTTAAATACAATTTTACAAAAATAATTTGGAATCATTAAAATGCCTTTTTTTCAGTGTTATTTACTGAGGTACCAATAATAAGCTCTTGTTTCATGTTTTTTAAGAAGACTTGAAGAATGAATGTGATATGAAAGTTTTTGTAGAAACATTAAGAAAGTTTACATATAGAAGTAAATTGTGCTTGCTTGTAATGAGAATATTAAAGGGGAGAACCTAGCCCAGTTATTGGATTTGAACAAAATACTGTTGAAGGTGGGACAGAGGGTAGTTTCAGATCTGTCTGCTTCACCAAAGAGATATATAATTACCTCAAATTATCCAAGAGCACAAGTCACAATGTGTAAAGGAAATATTTTTCTGTGGCATGCCAATTCTATGTCAAAGACACAGAGTCACATCATTCAATACTGTGACACTGTTGGAGAATGATTAAGGCTGATTCCCTCTCTTCCTCACCCCTTTCTGATTTCTAACCATTTCTAAAGATACTAGTTTGTGAGTGACTGTTTCTAGTTTTGACTACAAGATCTTTCCTTTGGTCACTGGAGACAGCTCTCCCTGCTTCTGACTTCTACAGTAGTATAGTAGAGTTGCTTTATAAGATTCTGACTAAAGGAATAGTTTTTAGCTGCTAAAAGAATCCTCTTTCCCCATCAGTTATTGAACCACTAAAGATTAACTTCAAATTAAATTTTGTAAGACAGCAAGTAAACCACACTCATTAGGAATTTCATGTGTGGCTTCAAACACTCTTTGAAGTCTGCTAGAGCAGTGACATGGATTGGCCTGTGTACCTTGTCTTCACATGCTTACATGCTTCACCTTGAAAGTAACAGTTTGCTGAGCTAGCTCTTTCTCTGCCTCCACAGAACATATGTCAACCTAGCAACAGAGAATTATCTGTAGTGAAAAGAAAGATAGTTCAGAGGAAGCCTGTTCAATAATTAATCCACCAAGTAAGTGTCTGAATATTTGATAAATATTTAGTCAATTATGTGTATCATGAAACATTGGTTGCATACTAAAGAGTTTGCAAAGGTAAAAGCTGCCAGTCACACACAACAAAGATAAGGCTATTTCAAACTCAAATGTCGGATATGTGTAAAAATTTCTTCATCACATAAATCCTTAACCACTCACAGGATGCTGTTCTATATCTGTATTCTGTATGTGTGCTTGGTGTCTCACATCAAACTTTAATTAATAGCTGTTGCCTGCCCCATTGTGTAAAGTAAAATATTCTGATGCATTCATGAAATGGATACTGAAACATTTACCCCATGTCCTCCTGAAATTCAAGATATAGCAGTAGGAAAAGTGTGGTGAGTGATCCCCTGTGATATCATGAATGGTAACAGTGTTAGCTGCAGAGTCTAGAGATGAGGTATTATAACTCAACTTAACAAACAATTGTCAGTTTCCTGGAGTAGTTTGCACACTATACAGAAAGAAAGAAACGAAGGAAGGGAGGAAGGAAGGAAGGGAGGAAAAGAAAGGAAGGAAAGAAGGAGAAAGGAAAGCTAACTTTCAAATCTTTTCACTGTAGAAAATATAAAATTGAATTATTGAGTAGCAAAATTAAACATAAATAAGATGATGTCTGATTTGGGAAAGATTGCATTTCATAGCTAGAATTAAATGTTTTATTTTTTCCCATGTAGCTAAGCACTCCTAGGGTATGTTCGACACGCATACTTACTGAAATCACTTTCCTCCTCCTCCTCCTCCTCCTCCTCCTCCTCCTCCTTTTATAAATCCCTCTAGGGAGCCTTTGGCCTGCTTATGGCATCTCACAGGAGGCTTCTCAATTCTTGGTCCTTAGCTTTTATAGAGGTGGGTGTAGATCTCTGCATAGGTGGGAGTGACTGTTCTCCTTGGCACCTCCTGCTGGCCAGAGCAGCACTAATGATTGTGCCAAAGAGGCCTCATCGTCTCTCTTCCAGCCCACGTGAATTGTTGCCATGGCAGCCACTGCACCAAACGGATATAGCCCAGGGTCTGCAGTGTTTGGAAGAAATAGCTGACCTTAGTGAGGCTTAGAATGTCTCTAGGCGCCGCCAACACAAAAGACTGGTTTTTAGGGAACTTTTCTACCTGACTTTGCTCCCAGAAACCATGTTTGTTTCCTGTTATTGTTCCTTTGCCTGTCACACTGACTTTGTTCCTCTGCCTCCTACTAAGGTTTCTTATACATGACTAATAAGGTGAAAATAGACTAAATCAAGGCAAACAGAGACACAGTAAGACATGTCTTTTACAATATTAAAAGCAGTTTATGGCTCAGAATTTACTATTTTTAAAATGACAAGATTTCCCAACTTGATGAACAGATAAAATTTGATCCTGATAAGTCTCCCAGCTGGCTTCTTTCTAGAAATTGGCAAGCTAATTCTCAAACTCATAGAATTTCAAGAGGCTAAAAATAGTCAATCTTGAAAAGGAAGAATGAAGTTGGAGAAGTTACATGTCCCTCATCTTAGAACTATCCCTTGACAGCCTCATAGCTAGGAGTCAGTGCTTTCTAAACTTAACTACAAAAGAAGAAGTAGTAATCACAGTGGGATGGTACCAGCACAGGTTATTTACAAAATTATATAAATATATTATATTATATTATATTATATTATATTATATTATATTATATTATAT
>CABHPR010113911.1:0-14778 GCA_902168415.1 Peromyscus melanophrys | reverse complement strand
ATTATATTATATTATATTATATTATATTATATTATATTATATTATATAAATTATGTATATATAGTGATGGAAAGAAATTAAGAATATATAGTGAACCTGTATGTCTCTATTTAGCTCATTTTCAGCAAAGATGCCAAGGCTATTCAGTAGGGAGAAAATATTTACAATTAATTTTTCTGATGAAAGATTTGTCTTGTGACTATATAAAGGACTGACACAATTAAAGATGAAAGATATCTTTTTTTAATTTTCTTTTTTTATTTATTCTTTGTGTCTTTCACATCATACATCCTGATCCCACCCATCTTCTGTCCCCTCAAATCCTCCCTCTGCCCCTGTAACCGCCCCCCACAAATAAAACAAAATAAATTTAAGATAAAAAAAGAAGAAAAGGAAGAAAGAAAAACATCTCCTTATGGAAGCTGTGGTATGACACAGTGAGTCGTGCAGTAGACTCCTTTATCCACATGTTTTTACCTGTAGGTGCTCATCACAAAGAAGCATTAGTTTAGCTCAAGGTCCCTGGTCTCTGCTGCCCTATGGACACTGGGCCCTCACTGGGACTCTTCCTGGACATCCTGTTGCTGTTCTGTGTCATGGAGATCCTGTAGCCCTGGGTCCACAGGACTGAGCCTCCACCAGTGTTCCAGTAGATCACAGATGGGGTGGATGGTGGGGCAGGCCAACACTTAACCCTGGTCCTTGGCCTGAGTACCTGCAGGGTTTGTCAGCCCACCAGCTCTCCCCTGTCTTCATCCACCAGGGTGAGTTAGGATGGAAGACATCTCAATTACTAGTGGACACAAATTATAAATAAAATTTGATCAAATAATATATGAAGTGGCCAACATGCCCATGAAAAAATGCTGAAGTATTCAGGGAAATAAAAACGGAAACTGTAATGAGATAATACTTCTTATCCTCTAGGATGGCATAGTTATTATTTCACATAAGATATGAAAGTGAAATAAATGGCAGCAAGGATGTGAAAACATCAGAACCCTTAATGATTGCTTATAGGGATGTGCCCTGCTGTTATAACTTTTCAAATTCTTGGGTAATTCCTTCAGTGATTAGCATAGGCCCAGCATATGACCCACATATTCCACTGCAGATAAACCCCTAGAAACATAGAAACATTTGTGCTTCAAAGGAGATGATTAATAAAGACAAAAGACTGAAGGATAGGAGAAGATATTTATAATCCACATGTCACATAACAGGCTTGTATTATTAATATATAAAGAAAATCTACCAAAAATAACAATCTATGTCATAAGGACAAAGGATGGTATCTCACTGTATAAAACTTCTGCTGCCTCATTATTCAGTTGTAAGTAGATGGGAGCAGCCAAAATCAGTGTCATTTACTAAACAAACAAGTGTGGTATATGATTCAACTATTAAAATAAATGAATGGATCTTGGAAACACAATGCTAAAGGAAAGAACAAAGGGTAGTGTGTTATATGAATCCATTTATCTGAAAGTCTTCAGGCAAATCTATAAATATAGAGTATAGACTAGTGGTTTCTGGGCCTGTGGTAATTAGAAATAGATAGGTGATAGCTGCAGGGTGCAAGTTTAAGTTGGGATTATGGAAATGTTCTGAAATTGGCTGTGGTAATGTTTGCACAAGTCTGTGACTATGTTAAAAATCATTGAAATGTACACTTTAAATGTGTGAATTATATGATATTTAAGTTCTATCTCAATAAAGCTGTTAAAAATGAAATGACTTTTACAATATTAGAAGCAGTTTACATGGGAAAAGGGCCAACTTTCATCCAAACTGTGTCCTCTGATTTCCATGACCTCTTGACAGCCTGGCCTTCCTGTGCTCAGCAGCTGCCTCCCTCACCATCCATCACAGGGCCTGAGATCCTTTTGGTGTCTCCAGATGCATAGTGTTCACACTCACAGTTGACCTGTTTTTGAAAAAAAAAATTCCTTGGTTTCCCTGGGTTCAAAGCTCTGTGCTTTCCAAGAAAACATTCAGCTTGTTGATTAAACTGATCTAAACAGACACAAAAAGACTAACAATCCTTCTGGTTTGCTTGCCCTCCAAATGAAGTACATTTTGAACATAGATTTTAGAGATTGTAAGGCTTAGAATCAGAATGCTGTCTAGCTAAATAAACACAACAAAACCACACCCATTCTGTCCTTCCTCAACAGACAAGAGAAGCTAAAAACACAACTCCCAAGTCTCCTCTGCTGCTAGGTCTAACCATCTAACAGTTTACTTGAGATACACACAGAAGTACACTGGTAATTCAGTGG
Source organism: Peromyscus melanophrys (assembly GCA_902168415.1). NCBI lineage: Eukaryota > Metazoa > Chordata > Mammalia > Rodentia > Cricetidae > Peromyscus > Peromyscus melanophrys. The sequence goes on along the minus strand of CABHPR010113911.1, from coordinate 12,496 downwards.
ATGGGGTTGCTTTCTTGTCAAAACTGACCCAGAAACTTCTTTTTCTGTTTCTTTTTAAAATTAACATTTCATAGTGTGGTGTGGTGCATGTGTGTGTGTGCTGATCATCCATGTCTGCTTTGCAGAAGCTAGCGGTTGACATCATATGCCCTTCTATAAGCTATAAGCTCTCTATCTTACTTCTGAGACAGTGTGTCTCACTGAATCTGCAGCTCACTGAATTTGCTGCAGTGGTTCACTACCAAGGCCTAGGGACCCTTTTGTCTCCTCCTTCACAGGGCCCAGCCTTTTGTATGTGCTGGGGAGCAAACTCGGGTCCTTGTGCTGCACAGAGGGCACTTAACCCATCATAGCATCTGCCCAGCCTCCAGTCCCTGTAGCTTTTTCTTGCCTTGGATATTTATGTAAATGATGGCACTGAGGCAGCCATATCGTTACACTGTCTGTGGACTTGTAGAGCTATTGACTCTAACATCCCTGAATCACAGAATCCATGTCAACACTGCTTGAATTCAGAATTATCATTAGGAAGGAAATGAATTTTTTTCTTCATCTGTTGATCTGATCTTAAGTGACAAGTGATGATAATCCCTCCTGGAGCATCCTAAGTCCACATTTTCTTTCTATTCAGAAGAGTTATGATAATTCCAGGCTTTACATTAGAAGGGGAATCAGAACTGAGTAGTAGGCAAAGGTTTGGAAAGAGTGGAGTCTTACTCCACTGTAGACACCACAGAGCACATGCTATATGTACTTCACATTTGCATAAATAATCCTAAGATTGTAGCTTCCTTCTAACAACTTGTGTGATTATGAGCTCTAAATGAGGACTGGATCCAGAGTTAGAAGAAAGTATTCGACTCCTGACTCTTTATTGGTCTGTTACCATTCCCTCCACTGTATCCCTGATTCCTAAGACAGTTATAAATACCAATCATTAACTCCAAACTGGAACAGACAATTACAGATGGGAAATGAAGAAGTTGGAAATGGAAGATGACATTTGCTCTTGCCTGGAGGAAATGTGAATTAAAAACAGCCTGGGGTTGAGGAAGTCAGGTGACAACATGGGCAGAAGAGCGTTGGAACGGTGCAGCAATGCACAACTGCATACTGACCACACGTCACCACCACCAGGACAGTGACCAAGTCCCTACCCACTGGTTCTAGGCCCACTGGCCTCAAATGCACTACAGTCTCCCCAACTCAGCCTCTTGAGTGCTGGGACTATAGACATGAGCCATAAGGCCCAGCTGACAAATAAATTGAGTCCTAAAATAGTCTCTATAAAATAATACATTTTAAGTTTTGATTATAATATAGTTGTATCACTTCCTCCTTCCCTTTTCTCTACCCAAAACTTCCACTGCTCTCTTTCAAATTTGTGGCCTCTTTTTCTTTAATTGTTGTGAGATTTTATACATACATATATATGTATATATACACACATATATATACAATATATTATATATAATATAATATATAATATATATCCTAAGTGTGTGTGTTTTCAGGGCTAACCAGTTGGTACTGGATAACTGATTGGTGTGTTCTTCTCTGGGGAAGACTGCTTCTCCTGCTCCTGGTATTCTTTAGTTGCTTCAGTTCTTTCTTTCGGGCTAAGGCCTCAAGAGCTTTCCCCTTGCCATGTTAGCATGTCTATAGGTGTTTTCCTTGTTCAGGTCATGTTTAGGCAGCCATGTTTATGAGACTTCACAGGTGTAGCTTCTGAAATTTCTAGGTCTCTTGTTTTGATGGAAGCTGTTTGCTTGGCCATTCCTACTTGGCAATCGTACAGGGTTTACTCCCAAGCAAAGGAGTGAAAGCACAGATGCCTGTTGCTCACATGAACAATAATAGCTCCTTGTCCTTTCATTCTTCAATTATTTTTAGATTTTGGCCTTATACAGCTGGTTGCTTGATGTCTGGTTTCCTACTCATTTTATTTTCAGTTTAAAACCACTTGAAAGCATTTTGTCTTCCTTCCTATTCTGATCATTATATGTATACCTCCTTTTCAAACCACAAATTAAGTCTGAATCACCATCCATTTCCTCTTTCGCATTTGTAGAAAGGCCCCTCATTCCAGGTCTCCAGCCTTCTTGGGACTTTCAGATGTCCCCTCCTTGTCTTTCTCCTCTGAATGTGCTGCTCTTCAAACCATTACCACAGTGGGGACTTTAGTATGTGCATTTCCACTGCCATCTCCTCTTCTGCTTTTGAACCTGCTCCATTGCCTTTTGTTTTGAAAACACACAGATGCACACACATGCCATGCACACCCATATACAGCTGCTGCCCCAAGTACCATTGATTCAATGCCTGCAGAATGCCTTACAGCCTAGAAACCCAACTGTACGTGATTCTCTTTTTTTTCACTTAACATTCTATTGTACCTTCTCTTTTCATTTTTGTAACCCTCCCATCTCCTTTCTTTTATTATTTTATTGTTTCTTCTACTCACAGACAGATGGAAATTATCAGACAACTCTCATTTGGTACCTTTTCTCTTTCCATATCTTCATATGAAAATTGAATCATTCTTGTGTTGTTAAATGGAGTATCATATAATTTACCATATTCATTTACACTCATTTTCTTCTTTACCAATTTGTAATATGAAACAATAACTTATATCAAGACCAGAAGAATGAAATTAGCACTCTTTCTCAGGATAGTTTCAGATATTTTGTCTGACTACCTAGTATACATTATCAGCACATCTGAATATTAGAAATCAAGTTGGTTCTTCAGTATCCCATACCTCATTCCCATTGAAAGTACCATCATTCACTTTGTGTCTACACCTGGATTATTTGGATCCATACTTCACCTTTCGTCTGGGCACAAGTTATTTGTCTTTTATCACACTTACTCATTTTCCTCTCCCTATGAAGATACTGGGATAATCCCACTGGCTTATAGTATGGAATATTCTTTAACTGGCTCCTTGGCCAATGTCTCTTTCCTCAATTTAAATATCTGATACCTGATTTCCATGTACTTCTCCACAGCACAGGCTGCATGTCCAATTTAAAAACACACTATTGACTTTCTCTTAACAACAGGATGACATTAACACTCCATAGATCAGTTAGTACCCCCGTTCCCCCTCCATTTTCTCTAACTGCATAAACTTCCACTTCAGATGATCAGATTAAAGACTTTTCTAGATATTTTGCATCCTGCTTTGTGAGGCAAACCTTCCTCCCAGGTGCCTTTTAAGTTTCTGTTATTCTCAAGCATGACTAACTACCCCTCTTCCTCTTATTGGCAGAAATGCTGTGGTTTTTTTTTTTTTTTTTTCCTATGCACCTTTCTACTTAATGCTGATTGCACCTGCACCTGTGGCTATCTTGTGGGGTGAGCCACTGAGCCCAAGGCCTGCCAATGGGTCTAGGATCACCCTGGCCAACCAGCCAAGCTTCTCAGTGAAGCTTGGCTTCTGTGCTGAAGAGAATCACAAGTTGTTACTTTTTTTTTTTTGTACTTTTCCTTTCAGTACAAAACAAAACAGAACAACCACCAAAAGAACCTCTAATAATTTAGGCTTTTTCTAGTTAACTAAATATTTTCCTCAGTGGTAAAGTGTTATAAACAAAGACAAATCCTAAAACATTTCAGTTGGATGGATGCTGATGGTCTAGCTCCTGAGTTTTGTCACTAGGAGTTGCTTTTATTGACTCTGTCCTCTGGGATCTTGACATCCAACCGCGGATGATAAGTCATCATTTCCCGCGTCACCAAAAATAAAATCTGAGCATGTTATGCTGCCTGCTGATGGTGGTGGGGCAGAATATAATTAATTCATGGTTTTGCCATACAGGGACCTACCTCTACTCTCTTTCTAGGAAATAAATAGCATCCCGGGTGGTGCTCTCTTTCTTGCCTGGATGACTTACTTTCTATGCTTTCTTTGTCTAATCACCCTTGTGAACCCCATCTAGTCGCCCAGGATTCTCTATCTTAACAGTGATCTTTAGGGAGTCTCTCAATGCCTACACGAGGTAGTGCTTGCTTACAGAAGCAATTGTGCCATTGTCTTCTTTAGGCTGATTAGTCAAATGCATGAGGTGCTGGCCCTAGTGTTATTATTATCCTGTAGTTCTTTGAGCCATCCAGAGACAGTAGTGTGTTTTCTCCACACGTACATTTTGTTAGTGTATCAATTCATGTTTTTTTCCCTAGTTCACAATGTACAAAATAGGCTCTATAGATGTTTGAAAACATCCAGTGGGTTCAGAGGAATAACGATCTCAAGGATAAGAGTAGACACAAGATTAAAAATAAGGTGTTTATTATTAAACATTACTTTTCATGAGTAAGTAGAAATATGCAGGCATAGCTGAATTATTCTGCATAACCAATGCCTAGTTTGGAGCAGGGGACTAATTTTAATATAAATTAAGAAATAATTAATTCTAGGCTGTATACATGCATATGATATGTGTTTACTGATAAATGGAGTTTTTAAGGTGTTTGATTCAATTTACTCCTAATCTGCTTTAAATTTCCTATTTAGTAGCAAATCTACTTTTCTCTAATGCCAACAGTATCGTAAGAGCCAGGAACAAATGGCTTTGACGGTTCTCTCGGTTATTTTGGGTTTGAACTTCCACATGCAAATCTGAATCCTTTTGTTGCTTATACATTTTGATTTATTCCTAATTGATGAGGAGCTGCTATGGACAGTGGTTGTTTGGGCTTGTAACATGAAGAATATGGTTACCTAACAAGTGCTGTTGTTTTTTAATGTGGGCGTACATTTAAATTTCTCCAGCCTTTTCCTCTCCTCCCCCCCCTCTGCACAAAGCAAAATGCATTTAGCTTTGAGCTGAGGGGAGCTCTGGTGGAAGCCACATCTCCTGGCTCAGCCAGGCATTAGCATATACAGGCATTGTCTCCATCGCTTCCTTCTGCAGCTTTATATAATAAAACAAACTGCATCGAATAGGCTAGGCTGTAATATTAGGCAAAATCTAATTTCAGTTTGGTTATCATATAGTGTTCATTTCCCTAAGGGAGGGGAAAAATTAAATTTGTAACCTTAAGATTCCAGCTGCAGCAGTGGAGAGTGAGACCGGCTTCCCTCTGCCTTTTATTCTTCACTTTATGAATTAGCCTTAGTTTACTTGTTTCTATTGGGTGTCGACATATTTCTGAATACTATTAGCATAGCAATCAGGGCTGTTCTCAGGTTATTGAATGGTGTGTTGACTTCCGAAATAAATAGATATGCAGTGTGAAGGGCGAGCTGTCACTTTAGGAGAGCTTTCCTGATCTAAATTAAAAGGCACTTCTAATTGAAAACTATAATAGCAGGAGGGTTAGAGAGACAATGAAACTGCTCAGTCCCTTTCAATTTTCACAGATTCTGTTAGTGAATGTAAGAGAAAAAGTAAAATGAAAATATTAAATTACAAATTGCAATTTAAGCAGCAATATTAAATTATACCTAAATAGCCATATTGCTGTGAAGCAATTTTAGATGCTTGATTTAAAGACTCTGCACTCGGGCTTCCTCTATTATCCGCTGATCTCTCTGTTTTATCACTTAACACATAATTCCATGTTTACATCAGCAAGTGTGTCTGTATCTATGAAAGAAGGGACCAGTCTCGAAAGACTTTTCATTTTACACTCTGTGATCACTCATTCAGTGCTGTGCTCATTTTTTTTTTTTTTTTTTTTTTTTTGTGTGTGTGTGTGTGTGTGTGTCTTTTATCATACCTGAGGAAATGCATAAGGAAAGTGAATCTCAAACTCAGGGCAATCTCATAAAATCTGTGGTGATTATTCATGAGTTGTCCAACTGAAGTATTTCCAGAAATTAACAAGAGCAAATCAATTATGAATTTTAGTAATAGGTGGAATTATTAGCTATTTCAGCCACATGAAGAGCTACCAGCTATCTGAGTCTATATATTTTGGTCCTTTAAGGGTTAACAATTGAGGCCCGTCTATAGCTCATTTCTATAGTAACAGCAAGACGGAGACTTTTTATGGGCACCTAATAATTAGAAAGTGCTAGAAGGTATAACAATATAATGAATCAAAACTGATAGACTTGTGGGTTTCCATAGAAACATGTATAATTATGATAATCGGTCCCTGGCGAACCTTCCGAATCGTATACATTCAGTTAAATGCAATAAACATTAGGCACTATTTAGTGAGCTGTGATGCAGATTGACAGTGTGAGATATGGCGAGGCTATGAATAAAATCGCTGTACAGTTTATCTCCAACTAATTTCCCGATCGCTGTAATAGAGGTAGTGTGTGGATGTGAAAAATTGGAAGTGTATTTTTGTTAGTGGTAAAGCTAACAAAGATAATATTTCATAAAGTGGCTGACTGTTAATTTCAGTGTACATCAAAATGGGCTGTAGAATATTATTCAGTGTGAGACCCCAGAGCCCTCAGAGCAAATGGCAGATCAGGCCTCCCTTTGCTGATTTATTTTAAAAGTAAATTATAAATCTTTTCATGGTTGTCCATTTTATTCTTTAACCTTTTCTGTTCCCTTGTTCTACCGCCTCCTTTGCTGGAGAATTTTTCAAGTCTGGTTATGGAGAGAGGACCTGTCAGTGAACATTTCCCTTGTTTCTGATCTTAAAATGGCAATAATTCCTTTCGGTTTTATTGCAGTTATCTTTTAATTTCCCCTCAGCTTCTAGATTTAAAGTGAACTGGACCTTTCTACTTTCAAAGGTGCAGAAAACTGCCAGAATTCCCTGCAATGCGGGGCACAAAATGACATGTGCTTTGTGTGTGGGAGAGTGTGGGGTAGGTGTGTGTGTGTGTGTGTGTGTGTGTGTGTGTGTGTGTGTGTGTATGATGTATATTGTGTGCGTGCATGTGCGTGTGTGTGTGTGTGTGTGTGTGTGTGTGGTGTATGTGGGTGTGTGGGTGTCTGTGGGGGGGATATTTCTGTGTGTGTAGTATGTGTATGTGTGTATGTGTTTGCATGTATGTGGGATGTGTATGTGCATGCATGTGTGTGCAGGATATCTGTATGTGCATGTGTGTGTGTGTGTGTGTGTGTGTCTGTTCCGATCGAGTCGATGTATGTGTGTGTGCATACCTTTGTGTATGTGTGTGTGTGTGAGCTTTATGGGGGCAGGCAGTGTGTTACAGCATGTTAAACATTCTTCTTTTTTTTTTTTAACAGGGGATTTAACACGCCAGTTTGGAAGATGCCAGACTGTTCTCAAGAGGAATAATGTGGCTGGGATAAGGTGATATGGGGTGGGAACTATATGAGAATATTTTGATAGAGAATGACAGAAAAGGTAGGGAGAAGCTTCTAAGCGTGTGTGTGTATGTGGAGGGGGTGTGTGGTTATGAGTCTTCATTATCTAGTAGTGCTGTCCTCTACTACCAATACCCATGATAACCTCTCAGAAATATTTCATAAGAGAAATGTGCAGTGAGTTCCCCCTAAAGCAGATGGGGAAGGATGCAAATTTGGGCTTATGAGATTGGATCCCTCAGTAAGGACAGGGTCTGGTTTCAGGATGAAACCACACAAGTGTGGTGCATTATTTCTTATACTACATTTAATAAACAAAGTGAATAAAATGTCTTATGGGGAGAAACGTTTTTCTGAAACAGCTTCAGGGCTGTTCTGTCCTGCACTGTTCTGTTCTGTGGGTCCTTAGTGGACCTCATGCTGTTTCAAGAGGCAGCATGGGGGGCTTTTAAGTCCTAGGGCAGTGCGTGTGGAACCTGTCTTCGCCCCTTCATGACTGTGTGACTTCCTAAGACTATAATGGTGTGCCACAAAAGATTCTAGCTCCTGCCTGGCAGGAGCTGAAGTGGAGAGAGTGTGGGGGAGGGAGCATGGCCATGTTCTCTTTAAAAACACAGTCTTCCTGGCTTCCAAAGACCCCAAGCTAAGGGGAGAGAGCCCAGAGGTGTTTACTTTGCATGACAATGCAAATGATTAACCAGTTCCCCTTTCCCGAGAACTCTTTTTCAGTCCTCTTATCTATAGTGGGGGGAAAAAAGATAGTAAACATTTATGTCTAGGTGTTTTCTTTTTTATATTCTTTAGCTGTTATTTTCATCCACATTTAGGATTCTTCTTTCTTCATAACTTGATCTGGTGACATCTGACATGCAGAATTAATACCAGTATTTATGCTGTTATTTCACAGTGTCTGAGCACTTTTATGGCCTGTTTTTTATACCCATATGAATATATTAATGTGGTAGTCAAAAGTAGGCAGAAATATACTATATTACTGTGAAGTACATATGCATATCCACACACAGTGCACATGTACATTTGTGGCCTTAGACGTGTAGGCATGCATGTACATGAATGACAGTTCAGTTCTACATTATTGTATTTTATAAAGCTTTTACCTGACTTGATATGGAAATTATGAGTCTACATTTCCAGAAGATATATGATTGTAGTGTTTTACCTCCACAAAAATCACTAATGTCTTTCTTGAGCAGATATACCTCCCCCCATTTCTCACATGTGTACTGCTTAAATAAGAGATTTATACTGGTGTGCTTGACAAATATTGGTTAAATGTTGCCCATGTTCCGAGTACTGTTAGTTTAAATGGAGCTGGAAAAGCATATTATCTAGTTTGTATGTATTTATTTACAAGTAGTTGGGTGTGTTGTTGTTCATTGCAATTAGAAGTGCTGCTGTCAGCTTTAAATGAGATAAACTTATTTTCCTTTTAACAAATGTTTATTAAATTTCCCACTATGTAATAGGTACAAAGTTTTGCAAGTGAATGTTCATCATATGTTCATCATTGAACAGGATTCTTGTCTCTTGTTCTCCTAGGCTCTTATTTTCAGGGCAGGAAGTTGAAACAGATAAGTAAATGGATATTAAGTAGTGATAAATACCATGAAATAAAGTAAGTAAGAAATATGTGGAAAACACAGATAAGCTAAAGGAATGCTTTGAACTTATGTGATAATACTAAAAACTAAGCAATATTCAAATTCCATAGCATGGATTACATGGACATCAGAGTGTCAGTATTTACTGCAGAATCTTTTAAAAGTAAAGGTGTAAAACAACTATTTGTTGAACAACTAGTAGGTGCCTGGTACTCAGTTAACCTCCGTTCTCTCTTGGTGTATCATTTACTACATGTGTATACTTTGAGATAAGGACAGGTATTGCTACCCACAGTGTACTGGGAAGGAAGCTGAAATTCCAAAATGCTATGCCAAGGTCACACTACAGATATATCGGGACTTAAGCCAGCTCTTCACTTTCCTATGCCCTTGCTCTATTAGCAGCTCGCCCCTTTATACCTTTAGAACAAAGGAGAATTAGCATCTTCACAGCACACCGACATTTATCCAGGCTTCTGTTGCTTTTTATAGCTTGAGTGCTGTGCCTCGGAGGGAAGATGGTAAATGTAACCTTACTGGACAGATCTAACCCACCACACACTGCTCATACCGTACCACACAGCCATTATTCTGAACGTTCTTATTCAAAACCTTCAGGGATTTGTAGGGTAGAAACTCTTTCACATGACTGAACCTCTGCTGTTTATTTTCAGCTTAATGCTGTTGTTGTGAGAATCCATCTACACTTTCTATCGCACGGTGTATTATGCCTTTAAAATTATTCCTGCTGCATGGACTCTGAAAGCCTTCTTAGAGTGTGGTTTGTTTGAAGATCCTTGCTCAGCTCTCTTGATTGAACTTTACCAAATCATTTGACAAAAAGAAAGGAGGCCACATGTTAAAAATTTACTTACTGTTTGTTCTAGTTGAGCAGGTATTATCAATGTGGTCCAAGTTCATCAGATGTTCAGAGAGTAGAAGGTATATGCCAATTTAAACAAGAAAAAGTATTGGCTATGGTGGTTTATGACAATAATTCCAAAACTCAGGAGGCAGAGGCAGGAGGATTGCTACGTGTTTGAAGAAAGCCTGGTCAACGTAGTAAGTTCCAGATCAATGTGGGGCTACTTAGTGAGAACTTTTCTTAAGAACTAAATTAATTTATAAATTAAAAAAATAATAAATGAGTAAAATAAGTATATAAAACACATGACACATTTGTACTCAGCAATCCCCATTAGCAATTTAATCAGCAGTGATGGCCATCTGATAAGACTATTAAATTTGGTTAGTATTTTTATTTCCTGGATTAAAATTTATTGATTAGCTTAGTCACAAAATGTGATGAAATGTAAAAATGTACATGATGCACTTTATAAACACAATAAATTCTCTTTTTTGGAATTTACCTAATCAACATTAATGACCACTTTACTGATGTAGTATAAATTAGCTAATATTTTCATAGTTTTTGTTAAATACATTGTTTAGACTGGTGAACTTATCATTTATATGTTCATTAAAAGGGTGAACTCAGCTCTGGATGTGTCTCAGTGGAAGAGCACTTGACTAGCATGTACAAGGCCTCATGTTCAGTCCTCAGCACTGAAACACAAAGTAGATTCACATTGACCTTAGACTTGAGATGTATGTGAGGAGTACTCTCTAGCTTTCGTTTTAATTCTTTCCCATCTGGGGAAAGAAAATAAAGAGCAAGGACTTTTGCCATGTTTTACTTGTCTTATACAACACACATTTTCTCATATATATTTTTTCCATTCACACAATTTAGTGTAACAATTATTTCCGATTATCCAAGTGGGGCTGACAATAGGACATTTGTGAACTGATGTTTGATTGTGAAATGGCAAGCTTCTTACTATTCTCTTGATCAATTTGGTAAATAAAAAAGAGATATATAAGAGAAAAGGCTACTGTCTCATAACGACTTTTATTTTGTTAGCCTTCATCTAAGGTAGTCTGCTGTTGTTAGTTAATTCAGCCAAGAAAACCTACGTAGGTCTAAGTGTGATGCAAATAATAATTGGATCTTCCCATTCTCTAGTCAAAGTCTGTATACTCTCACCATGTACTTACTATCGATCTATCTATCTATCTATCTATCTATCTATCTATCTATCTATCTATCATCTATCTATCTATTTTCTGTCTCTCTCTGATTTGGTCTTTCTTTGTCTGTGTCTGTCTATTTGTCTGCCTCTCTCCTTCCTCTTCTTTCTCTGTCTCTCTTTGTCTCTATCTCTGTCTCTGTCTCTGTCTCTGTCTCTCTCTCTCTCTCTCTCTCTCACACACACACACACACACACACACACTTACTACAGCTTTCAACTTGCACAAGCTGTTATCCTGAAAAAAAAAAACCACTAAAAATGCCCAGCTCTGTAATTGAAATACCATATAATCTATTCTCTAAAAGATGGTACCATCATTCAAGGCAAGGTCATGCAGTCATTGCAAGTGGTATTGCGATCATTATACATTACAACTTGGGAGAGTAGATTAAAACAAGAAATAATATACTATCTTACACATGCTATAAAAGTAATGAGGATATCCAAATGTTGATATAGAATTGTGTTATTCTCCTCACAATTTTAGAGCCTCTAAAATAATCAACCACTATTCTTATTATAAAATAGCCTTTTAAAAGAAAACCAAGTGTTTTCTACATTGTAATTATCCATAAATGCATGTATGCATGCAAGAATAAAAACTGAAATGTTAGTAAAATTTATTTTTGAATCGTAAGACTGTTTAGATATTTAAAATCTTTCCTTCTAAACTCTATTTTTCTACACTGTGAATGTATGACTTTTGTAATCATACAAAAGACACCTATACAAATGAAAAGGGATGGAATATTTCCTAACATTAGTTACAACACTTTGTTCAGAAGATGAAAATAGGGCAAAGTTGTCCAGTGGCTCTTCACATAGGAAGCTATGTATCACAACACGTGCCGTTATGAGACCACCAGAAGTTCTGAGACGTCGTCTCGCCATGTTGGCCCTTGTATTGTAAGAATGCTTGCCATTTTCTTTGTTTTGTGGTATTAGGGTAGCATGCTGATTGTATTCAACACCCTCAGGACTCTCTTAACCAATTTGGAGTTTCAGGGGATCTTGTCTAGAACTTTGCTTCTCTTTCCTACTCTTGGTACCAATAGTCATCTGGGGCAGAGTTTGTTTCTACACATAGCCAGAGATGTTAGATATAGTTACTAAATTCAAGCTCTATCTTTCCCAAACTTCACATTCTCCTTTGTGGCAGCTATTTGAAAAGTATTCCAACAAAGAAAGTGGAATCTTAAAATTAGCAGAACTCATTGACAAATGAAAAAAGAAAAAAGGGTCCAATGTTCGCTTGTGGGAAAGCAGAGACTACTGATGGATTAACTCCCCTCAGTGCTCTGAATGTGGTAAGAATATTATTCACTATTCAGGTTCTTTTGAATTGGGATATATTAAGTTTTTGGTTTATTTTGCGGGTACAGATAAAAATATTTGTTTATTTGACAATCTACTACTGAATTTGCTTTTGGACTAGTAATATTTCAATGCTTACATCTCCTTTTTTTCAGAGAGAGAGAGAAAGAGAGAGAGAGAGAGAGAGAGAGAGAGAGAGAGAGAGAGAGAGAGA
>CABHPR010113910.1:15984-30795 GCA_902168415.1 Peromyscus melanophrys | reverse complement strand
ACACACACACACACACACACACACACACACACACACACACACACACATACACCCTCACACACACCCCTAAGAACAATTAAAGAAAAAGAGGCCACGAATTTGAGAGAGATGGGAGGAGGGGAGCTTCATAGGAGGGTTAGAGGAAGGAAATGGAAGAGGGAAGTGGTGTAATTATAGTAGAATCTCAAAAATAAAGATTATAGTGAAAAATTATTAGAGCAGGCTGTAATCCTAGTACAACCTCTGTCTTTATATGAGAAAGAAATTCAGACAGAGGGAAGATCACAGGAAGACACAGAGAAAACAGATATTGCCAGCCAAAGAGAGAGGCCTCAGCAGACACCACCCTGTCCACCATCTCCAGACACCACCCTGTCCACCATCTCAAACACCACCCTGTCCACCATCTCAAACACCAGCCTACAGAGCAGTAAGAACAAATGTGCTATGATCACAATCAAAATACATACAACAGCAGCTCCAACTCTCAATTTGGCAAAAATATAACAAGCAACTATGTTGGCAAAGGGATCACATTCTGTGGGAGTATTTGTGTTTTGATTTCAGAATAGCAGCCCACTGTGTAGCCCAAGCTGGCTTCAGCTGCCTGCGTGTCAGGATTATAAGCCTGTGCCACAACATCTAGTTTCTGAGATTGTTATATTGAGACAGATGAGGAAGAGTTACCCCTCCCTGGGGCACTGAGCAGGTGCTGGGCATTATTAAAGCACTGTTACCTTATATTGAAATCTACTACAGGCTGGTGAGATGGCTGAGTAGGTACAGGCATTTATTATTATTATTGCCAAACCTAACCACCTGAGTTTGATCCCAAAGAAGGACTCATGTGGCAAAGGGCAAAAACCAGTTCCTCTGACCTCCACACAGCATGCCTGCATATCTCCCAACACACACACACACACACACACACACACACACACACGAAATAAATGTAATTTAAAATATCTCTATTCATGTTAATGATAAACTCTTCCCTTTATCCCTTTCCTTATTTCTTCCCTTCCCTTCTCTTCTCATTTTTCTTTTCTTGTGTTTTTACGACAGCTCAGACTTGAACTTTCTACCTCAGCTGCCTCAGTATTAAGATTGTAGGTGTGCACTGCCAGGCCTAGGAACAACAAGTTCTTGTAAATAGTCTCTCTGGTGTTTATATCCAAAGATGTTGGGAAACAGGGTAATGGACACCCTAATTAGGAGCTACTGGACTCTTGAGGCTCTGTCTGTCTGGAGTTAAACAGCCTGCCAAGCTGCCTTTGTGTCCACACTAGCCATTTTGAATGTTTCATGGACACAACAAAGAAATATGATAATGGATGGCAGCAACTGCTTGCTCTGGTTTTCTGAAGGTGCTCCCTCCCTCCAGCATAAGAAACACATAGGAATACTGAGAAACATACATTTACACACAGAAAACCCATAAAAATAAAATTGGAAATCATGTATACAAGCAAAAGATCTGTAAAGTAAAAATAAATAAATGCCCAGATAAAACATTATGATATATGTTGTATATATATTAAACCTTCCAAAAGTACTGTTGAGTTTACTTTTTGTTGGCCATCTACTGCTGGGCATGGGGCCTGCCCTTAAGTGTGGTTTGTATACCCCATGTCATTCTGCTGGAGAAAACTAATTTTTCCTTTGTGAGCAGTTATCATCAGAGACAGTTTCTGGGTTAGGGATGAGGGTTTATGTCTATCCGTCTCTCAGCACCTCACTAGTTCCTTTTATAAAGAAAGGATCTCACTATGTAGCCATGGTTGGTTTAGTACTCATTATGTAGCCTGAGTTAGCCTTGAACTTGTGGCCATCCTCCTGCCTCAGCCTCCTTAGTGCTGAGATTACAGGTGTAAATCACCTTGCTTGGCTCAGGTTTGATCAATTAAAATTCATTTTTGTAGATGGTATAAGATAAGAGTTGAGTTTTACTCTTCTGCATGGGTAACAGTTGTCCAACATCATGTTTTGGAAAAACTGCATTGAATTGCTTTGGCAGCCTTGTTAGAAATCTACTCATCACATGTACAAAGTGAAATAGAGTATTTTCTTTGTGCTGGGCTTAATTTTTTTTTTAAGATTTAAAAGTAGTAACATTTATTTCTTTTGGGTTTTTGTTGTTTTTAAAGTCTCTTTTCACTTCAGATGTTGTCTCCAGGTAAAGATCCCAGCCACCGACATTTCTGACCTTCGGTGTTTCTGTTTGGGTGTTCACATAATTCACTGAGTTCAGGACTTTACTGGTGCAACCAACAGAATTCAGGTGAACCCAGTAGTTATTTCAGAGAGAAGGGTGAGGCCTGGGAGGAAACAGCTTCACTGCCCTTTTTCTTGGAACCTGGGTACATTGCCCCGCCCCAACACCACCACCACCACCACCACACACACACACACACACACACACACACACACACATTTACTGTGTCAGCAATTTGGAAGTTCCTCTGAGCTTGTGTCCAGAGCTTTTCATTAAAGTTTTATTATCTGGGCATGATGCGTTTAATTGCTGTTTGCATTACTGAAATCAGTCCCCACCCTCATGCCCTCTCAGGATGCCAGGCAGAAGGGCAGACTGACGGCCATGTCTCAAGTCTCAAATCAAGTGGTGAGTTAGTTTGTGGTGTCCAGTCCCCAACTTGAGTGGCTGAAGACATTCCCATCTTTCAGGAACTTCTAATCAAAGTGTTATCAGAAACCTGCTACAAAACAAACCAATTCCATATTATACAAAATAAACTATACTAAAAGTACCCCCCAAGTGTGAGGGACTTTACACTTCTATTATGTAGTGAAGACTTGGGTGACTAAATTTAGAATTGTCAATGTCAATGTCTGATGAGGTATTACCTCTTGAGGCCAGGCAGGAGGCTGAGTGGTGGGTTAAAGGTGAGGTTTTACCCATTGCTTTGTCTAGTGGCTGTGACTCCTGGCGAGCCCTTACTTTTCAATCCTTGAGGAGCAGTCCTAATCCTTCCAGGTTGTTGTGAAGCACTATTGAGCTTATGTCTATGAAAGGACTTTGTAACCAGAAGTTCCTAGGGGAATAAAAAATATGGTTGGCATTTTTCAGTAGCAATTGTTCCAGAAGCATGGTGGCATGAGAGAGTACCTGAGCCCTGAATCACCATCACCATGTTCTCCACTTCCTATTTCCACCTGCAGATGAACCTGCCCAGAAATGCCCAAAAACCATCTACCTCAAGGTCACCAATACAGAGCCCAGCTCTCTTGCTCATCCAAAGAGAAGAGCCTTGAATTGTGTGACCCTAAATAAATTAGAATTGTGCAAGTATGTGACCTAAGAGCTACTGTCAGTGGGCAGAGCGGGGCAAGGTGGTAAGCAGTGTTGGGGAGAAAACAGGCTTTGATTGGGATTTATTTTCTGGGGAAATGGTATTTACTCAACAAGGGTAAACTGAGTAGCCTCGCGTTTAGTGGATTTTCAGGACATTCTTGCAACAAACAACAGGATTCTTTCCCATATCATCTTTCTGGGTAAGAATTTAATCCCAGGATTAAAAGTCAAGTAAGGGCTTACAGTAAGTTTTGTGTGTATAGACAGCAAACTACTTTGATTTCTCAAAAGCATTTTCTTTTAATAACTTCTTTCAATCCAGTATTCTCATAACACATTTAATCATAGTACACTTTCCTTGTAATACTTTCAATGTTTCAGAAAGCATCTCATGATAAATACCACACCAGGAAATTATTTCCATGGGAGTGTTTGCAAGTCAGTGTTCTCAAAGTGGGGAGGGGTGGTTCCCACACAGGTAGAAATCACTGGGGAGAGCCAGGCTTCACCTACTCAATCAGAAACTCTGATGGGGTCAGCAGTCTGGGCTTCAATTCATCTCTTGAAGACTGACAAAGACCGCAGTCTAATACTGTTCCCACCCCCACTCTCTCCTCACCCCTACCCTCAGTGCTGCGGATGGAGTCTAGGGCCTCCTGCCTGCTAGACAGTCTCTGCTGGTACTGAGCTCTATGGCCAGCCCCACAGGCCAGGGTCTGACCACAATGCTGTCAGTATTCTGAGAACTCTCTAACTTCTCTCTTCTGCTTTTTTTTTCTGCCCAGTGATGAAATGAAATGTGTATACCTAAGCAGCCTGATACCTTGTATTTTTTTTCAAGCCAATAGACTTTTAATAGTTATCTGTATTCCTTAAATAGACATGAAGGTAATGAATTAAAAAACAAATTAAACCATTGTGCTCTTTAAATATTTACCCATGTTTCCTTAGTAGAGATGGGGGTAAAGAACAGAAAGAATTTAAACTATTATGCTTTCTTTATACTGTGATTCATCTCTCTGCTTTCACTTCTTTGAATTCTTGTAGAACAATACCCATCTTGCTCCAGCATTAGTACAGTAATGAAGGCTGTAAAATCTATTCAAGAATTTAGAAAGTCTGGACTGTGGTGACACAAGCCTTAGGCGGCAAAGTTCAAGGCTAGCCTGGTCTGCATGGTCAGTTCCAGGACAGCCACAGGCAGGGCTACACAGAGAGACCCTGTCTCAAAAAACAAACAAAACAAAACAAATTAATTAATTAATTAATTAAACCAACAAAAAATAGAATTTAGAAAGGAGCTGGAAGAGAGGGGTTGTGTGGCTTGGGACCAAGATTCACTTGCAAAAGCAAAGAAACACACCCAAGATAGCTAGCTCGTCACCCACATCTCGGCATGGCTTAGCCTCTTTCTTCCGGCTCCTAGTTCCACACCTGGCCTCTGATTGCTTCTTCTGGAGAATTTTCAGTTTGATTTCCTCTCACCAGTTAATACAATTATCAAGGAAACTGAAGGAATTATACTGAAGCTAAAGACTTTGTTTGCCTTAGAACAAAGAATCCATGGTTCCCAAGCTTCACTTGAGCTGTGCTGAATGAAGGTGACACCAGTTTACATGTCCTCAATCTTTAATAGTGGGCAGGAACCCTGGATTACAATGGCATCATGTTCCCACTTTGGGTCAGAGTCCAGGGTTCCCCTTAGCTTGGAGCTCCACTCTAGCTGCTATCCACAGTGTGACTTGGTCCTGAAGCCCTTGCTTCCTAGGAACAAAAGCCTGAGGTAAACAAAGACCCATGTGTAGGGTACTGTATAGGGGGGTCAATCCAGGGTGCCCGGACACGGGAGGCTTGTGAAGAACTTTCTGGGTCTCAGCCTTTGTAGCATGACTTAATCATCTGGCAACAGTACTGTTCTTCAAAATGCCCTAGGGCCAGGAAAGAGTTGGGAAATTTTTAATTTGAAAAGACTCATGTGTTAATTTCTTTTCTGCTTTGAGTTCCTGCCTTAAGTTTCCTCAGTGATGGGCTGTGGCCTAAAAACCTTTTCCTCCTCAAGTTGCCTTTGGTCATGGTATTTGTCACAGCAACAGAGACTCTAAGACACCACCTTCCACTAGCCTCTGACCCCAGGAAGGCCTATGAAGTGATGAAAGCAGTACTAGTCTTCGAAGTTCCCTGGCACCGGGAAAGAGTGCGGAAATTTTTAATTAGAAAAGACTTATCATGTATTAATTTATTTCTCTCTCTCTCTCTCTCCCTCTCTCTCTCTCTCTCTCTCTCTCTCTCTCTCTCTCTCTCTCTCTCTCTCTCTCTGTGTGTGTGTGTGGGTGTGTGTGTGTGTGTGTGTATGCTCGCGAGCGTGTGCGCGCACTCTCAAGCGCTGACATTGAATGCAGAACCCTATACATTATGTATGGCTAAGCACACTATCTACCACCAAGATCATAGCCCCATCACTATGAACTCATGTTTCATATTTGAGACTCCTGAAACTAAAGATGTAAAATGAATATTTTTTAAAATTTTTCTCTTTTATGTGTATGGTTGTTTTGCAGGATCTCCATGACTTGGGGCAATAGCAGGATATCCAAGTGAAGTTTCCATGAGGGTCCAGTATTGATGGGGTACCAGAAGCCAGAGGCCTTGAACCAGACCAACAAGTCTTTGCAATAGGCATTTGCAAGTATAACTGTTTGAGCAAAAGCTTGTGTCATTTTGTGACACACTGAAGCTTCCAAGGCCACTACAACAAATGAATATGTGATGGAGAGAAGAGCCAGATGGAGAAGTGAAGTGATTTGTTCGTTTTTTTTTTTTATTATTATTATTTTTGTTTTCTTTTGAGGAGGTGGCTACAGGAGTGGAAGGTGGATATGGAGGGACTGGAAAACGAGTGGGATTGGGGTGCATGATGTGAAATTCCCAAAGAAGCAATACAAATTATGTTAATAAAAAAATTAATGCCAGACATGGTAGTGCATATCTGTAATCCCAGTACTTGGAAGGTGTAAGCATGGGTTTTGGAAGTTCAAAGTAATTTCTCCTCCACTATGTAGTGACTTCAAGTAGGATTGAGCTACTTGAGACCCTGTCCCAAACAAGCAAAAAAAAATCTAATTTTATGGTTTGGGTTTTAAAAATCAACTGTGCCTCCAAGCCAACCCTATGTGTTCGAAGTCAACATGAATAATTCACCCTTATTCCATTAAGTGACTTCTGAGTCTGTGACTATGACTACTCTTCATAGTCTCTGGCTTGGTATATGTGAAGACGGAGGTGGGGACAGTGACTTGATGTGATAAGGACCCGTCTCTGGCCTCTGCTGGTTTTGCCCCTGGAAAAGAGAAGGCAGAAGGCAAAGGACATGGATGCCTAGAGATGTTACTGGTGGCTGGGGTCTAGGCTGGATATTTCCAGGTTCTTTGTGTTTTATCCAAAGAATTAATTCCAGCTGACTCTGCTCCCTAGAGGGTAGTTTTGATATTGTGCTAGATTTGCCAAGACTTGTGAACATGATGGATTTATCTAACAGTCACAAGAATGTTAGGTCGAGTACAGAGATGGGCAACACAAGGTCATCTAGAGGGCCAAAGATACTTTAAGGTGAACTGTGGCTCCCAACTTGTAACAGTCACAGAAGAGCTTGCTGAGTCAATGGAACTTTGTAGAATTCTTAACTCATGTGTTGATTTCTTCTTTGGAAATATCAGTTCACAGTTCCCCTATTGGCCAAGCATCATTTTTTGTGCATGTGAGGGCCAAATACTGTCTAATGTTTTATAGTGCTAGGAGACTCATTCCTAGGAGCTGATGTAGATGAGGCTGAATTGAGAGCAAGGCAGTCTTCAGGAGAGATACTTCGTAAGCCCACTAAGAGAAAAGAAATCCTTGGATCCTAAGGTATATAAGCTATCATGATCTCAATATCCCTTAATCACACTGACTTCATTCTGTGTCTACAGAATCTTTTTATTTATTTCTTTACTACGTTTATCTAGTCAGTGTGTGTGGGGGGGGAGGGGGTAGAGGACAACCTTCAGGACTTGGCTGTCTGCCCCACCCATGGATCATAAACAGAGTGCCGGCACACCCTGGACCATCCTGCATGCCAAAGAATCTTAGACATATAGATTAGGTTGACGGTTGGGGTAGGTGGCAAGCAGCCATAACAAGAACATGATTAATGGAAGGACATAAAATCCTCATTTATAGCTTTACCAAAACCAAGATCAGTATTATTTTTATCATTTAGGAACAGCCTATTAGGAATGGAACAAACACAGCTATAAATCAAAGTACATTTTAAATGCAGTGGTGGAAGCATCATGCAAGTGGGTTATAGCAAGCTCAGGAGTCATTGACACAAATATCTGGTGATGTGCTTAGCTTTGGGGTTGATGGACCATCAGGAGGATGATGGTGAAGGATTCTCCCCTAGGGATGTGTGAACCTCAAATGAATTACACATAATGCTAGGGTCAGGGTTAAAGCCCCCTTCTTTTGGGTTTCCCTGATTCCTTGGTAACCTAAGGGGTCTTGATAGAGGGCTGTGCATGCCTACACATAGAGAATCGCAGACCTGGATCTCAGACCACCTTCCTGTCTTTCTCAGAGGACATCTATTTGAAGGATGGCATTATAGTTAAGACTGCTATTTTGAGACCGTTTCTCTGTCCCCCAATTTTTACTGGGGCCAGACAGTGTTATAGTGATATAGGATGACTCTTTTCCTTAGGACATCTTGGTCAAATTCTTGCTAATGGTTGAGGGAGATTCTGCAGAACTGAAGTGTAGTTTCCCATATAACCTGCAATGGAGAGGAGAGGGGAAATGGAGAACCCCTGGCCTGACTCCTCCTAAAAGACACCTCCTCCAGAAGGAAGAGTGAGGTGTAGATTCCCAGGGCTCTCACACACACACACACACACACACACACACACACACACACACACACACCATACCCTCCACAGATTGCTTTCTTAGGCTACTGAACACCTTCAATCTCAGCTTAGATGGACACCCAATGATGTCACTTCTTTATGTAAGCTTTAGATCTGAGCTCCTCCATAACCCACATCCTTTTTCTAATAGACGTACTTTTCAAATTGATTGTGATTCAAATTATTTGTTCTGTGCATTGGGGGCTGTTTGCGAACACAGCTGGAATTCCTTAACTGATGTAAAACAAACGACATTCCCCCAACTGGACATTTGAAGTTAACCATCTGAGCCTGGGGAACAATAGGATCAGCAGTGGGGGCACCCGAGATCTCAGGGTCATTGACATAAACAGGAATGTTATTCTCTTCCAGGTTAACAAAGTGAAGCACAGGAGGATCCGGTACATATACAAGCCCAGTAAGTCTCCATAGTAACAGATACATTCAAGAGAGACCGCACAGCAAGGAGTAGCAATCCTGCAGTCACACCCTTCCCCTGAGATCTCACCAAGTCTTGTCCCCATTCACTAGTTTCTTCATCTGAGTCATTGTTGGTAGGCAGGCTCTGTTCTTCATGGCTTGACAACTCCATCGCTCCATTTTCCTCCTTTTCTTTAGGCGTAGCCCCTGCAGATGCTTTGGAAGCTCTTTGTCCATCTTCCATGGGTTGAGTCAGCCTTTCAGGTATCCACCCTAAGGAAAAACACCAACATAGCCTCAGGCTCCAGTGAATTACTGGATCCAGTTGTTCCGTTGACCTGATATAACGTCTCTCCAAAGAACCTTGACCTTGATTTTTTTTTCCAGAGGGGCCAAAAAAAAAAAATGTTCTGTTGCAGTGAGGCCATCCTTGTTCAAATTTCAAAAATCTAAAGTATATATAATAGAAGATAAAACATTGTGAGGAGTAGCCGTATTACCTCCTCTTCATTGCAGAATATTATTTTAAGATGTTTTGCTTTTGTTTATGTTACATTTGTTTAACTCTATGAAGCTGTGTTACTGTGCCTGTCTAAAAGACCTGATGGTCTAATAAAGAGCTGAACAACCAATATAGAGGCAGAAGAGAGAAATAGGTGGGGCTGGCAGGCAGAGAGAATATATAGAAGAAGAAATCAGGGAGAAGAAGTAGCCAGAGAAGGAAGAGGACTCCAGGGGGCAACCAGCCAGCTACACAGCCAGCCATGGAGTAAGAGTAAGATTTACAGAAGTAAGAGAACAGAAAAAGCCCAGAGGAAAAAAAACAGGTGGGTTAATTTAAGTTAAGGAAAGCTGGCTAGCAACAAGCCAAGCTAAAGCCAGACAGTCATAAATAAGAATAAGCCTCCATGTGTGATTTATTTGGGAGCTGGGTGGTATCCCCCCCCCAAAAAAGGCAAAAATAAACAACAACATTTTGGTGTTCCAACATGGACCATGTTTCCATAAGGCCTGAGAAACCTTTGGGGGAAAAAAAAAGCGGATATGGCTCCTTTAAGAGTTTCTGCCGGTCAGTGAACCCTTGAGCAGTTAGTACATTAAGAGGAACAAAAAACTAAGTAAAAACCTGCCACAGAGCAAGCATCGGCATTCTAGATTTCTAGGAAGATTGAATGCAGTGCTCGGTCACAAACCTCTGACCAGGACACAAGCTTTAGTAGAACCTCAGAAGTGGGTGGAGCCAGCCGACAGCCTTGGGAGGATCTAGGTGTAGATTAGCAGTTTAAAGGTTTGCTCACATGGTCAAAAAAGGTTAAAACATACACAATAAAAGAAATCTAGATGGAAAAACCTCTAAACAGTTTACAGTGTGTTTAACAATGTACATAGGCTTAAGAAAAGAAAAAGGGTGCAGGGCGGTGGTGGTGCACGCCTTTGATCCCAGCACTTGGGAGGCAGAGCCAGGCGGATCTCTGTGAGTTCGAGGCCAGCCTGGGCTACCAAGTGAGTCCCAGGAAAGGCACAAAGCTACACAGAGAAACCCTGTCTCGAGGAAAAAAAAAAAAAAAGAAAAGAAAAGAAAAGAAAAAGAAAAAAGAAAAAGGGTATATCGTAGAAAGAAATGAATAGTTTAAAAATAATAAAGTCTTCAAAGAGAGAATAAAAGTAACATAAAGGAAAAAAGCCATGAAAGATGGGAAATACACAGGGAGTCTGTATCCTGTAGCATGAATCTAAATGGTACTTATTAATAAAATCAAACCTGAGGCCAGGTATTGGGGTGAACTCTGGAAGATCAAAGAAGCAGAACAAGCAACAGCCACCTCACCTTGCCAATTCCTCAGCTGATTCTGTTTCCTCAGACTGGAAGCCTCTGAGTCCTCATCCAAATGGATCTCAGCTGAACTGCTGTTCAAAAGCCTAAAAGCTTAACCAGCCAAATGCTTAACCAGCCAAATGCTTCTAGTTTCTGGTCTTCACGCTTTATATATCTTTCTGTTTTTGCCATCACTTCCTGGGATTAAAGGCTCACTTCTTGGCATTAAAGGCATGTGTCATCATGCCTGGCTTTTCCAATGTGACCTTGAACTCACAGAGATCCAGAGGGATTTCTATCTCTGGAATGCTAGGATTAAAGTTGTGAGTGCCACCATTTTCTAGCCTTTGTATCTACTGGCTGTTCTGTCTCTGACCCCAGATAAGTTTATTAGGGTGCACAATATTTTGGGGAACACAATACCACCACAGTATCCTGTATGTTATTGTGTTGGTTTTGAATTTTTTGCTTATTGAAAAGCAAAGGACAGCTGCAAAGAGACCTGTTGAAAAAGGGACTGTTGAAATAAATCAGCCTATATACTTTAGGAATGCTTTAACTTTTAAAAAGTCAAAAAATGTATTTGTCAAATCGAAATAAAAAATGCTTTGGAGTTTTGTTCCCACAGGAGCTGAGAGGCTGTGGATTCCTTCAGGGTTGATATGGATCAGGTTTGATTAGGCAAGACCTCCTGAATCTTGACAAGTGATATCTATCAGCAAAGATTACTGCTTGTCTTCCCAGGACTTGGTCATTATCTTAAAATATTCTCAGGGACCCTAAAGATGCCTTCACCCACAGCCAGCAGGAAGCAGTGTGAAGAAAATTACATTCACATTCCCAAGAGTTGGGGGTTGTGGGTAGTTTTTGGTTATTTGATGGGTTATGGATGTTTAAAAGAATTTTTGTATATTGATAAAAATTTAAGGTTATTTTTGTTACAACATATTGTACGTATGTTTCTATTTTTGTTTGAGGTATTGTACCTATTCAGTTCATTTGGAAATCTAGGGTGAAGTTCTAGTTTTTTGAAAGGTATTATTATAAACTAAATAGGATAATCAGAACATAGGTTAGTGGTTAGTCATTTATAACAATCAAATTTGTAGATATGTTAGGTATGCTTTCCAGATCATATAGAGATATATTTTAGATAGATAGATGGTCTTCAAACCTTTTAAAGACCTACAGAATATGGCATTTAAATTTTTTTGTTAAGTCTTTTCATTACGAGACACATCTGCTCCCAGCAGCATCAATTTACTTCAGAGATAATGGGCATCGAAGAAACTCTATATGGAGTTTGCTTTCACTGTGGCAGGGTTAGACACTAGGAAAAGAAATTGTTCTTGCCTTTGACTGCTTACAATACGCTGTGCAGACTGGACATGCAAGACATACAGGAAAAAGAAGTGTTGAACTTTGCCAAAACAAGGCAGGACAGTCCTTCAAATTTCCTGCTTCACTGGAAAGTTTGACAGATATTTTGGGCCTCTATGCTGAAGATGGATGCCCCAACATTGCAAAGGAACTTTGGCTGACTGTCCACGCAGCCAAATGTCCCTGTTGTTAGGTAATATTACATCCTTCTGGGTCTTTGATGGAGTTGAAGTCTAGACAGTCATAATTGCAGTTTTTCTTAGTTATGATAAAAAGAAATTTAGGTGTAAAACTTTGGATTCACTAAGATAGGATAGATAATGCACTATTTTCTTTGAATATGGTAACTAAAAATGGACAGAATATTGTAAGTGCAATTCCTACTTGATAATTGTTTTTGTTGCATGTAGTTTTACTATGTTAAAGTTAAAATCTTTTCTTTTTATTTAGACAAAAAAGGGGAAATGTTGCAGAATATTATTTTAAGATGTGTTACTTTTGTTTATGCCTGGAACGTTTGTTTAATGATGCAAAGATGTATTTGATTAAATAAAATTCACGTGTGGTCAGCAGGCTGAGTCAGCAACTAGCTGACAGGAAGCAGTAAGAAGGAGCCAGGTGGAGAAGGGTTTATAAGGAGGGCAAGGAGAAGCATGAGGACTTTTTGGAGGACTCGAGTGAGGTGAGGGGGTGAGCTACTTGCTATTCAGCCTCTCTGAAGAGCAGAATTCCACCTTAACCTTTGAATCCTGAGTTCTTTAGAGGGACAGAGGTTTAGTTAAGTTCCCTTCATAGCTTTGCAAGAGTCGAGCCTGAGGGAACAGAATTCCCTCTGGCTACTACCTTTGTGGCCTAACTGCTGCTGGTAGTGGCAGAGCTGCAGTTGCTGATTTGGACAGCTATGGCTTAAAAGTCAGCAACAATTAAATATAAGGACAACACTCCCCCTCCTTTATTTTGAAATAATGTTTAAGCTGTCCATTAGCTCTTTTCATAAAAGATTAACCTGGAGAGTTATAAAGAATGCGTGTGGTGTGGGTTATATCAAACTGTTGGCAAAATTTCTGAAAAGGCTTGGCAATGTATGTAGGGCATTGTCAGTTTTTGTAGGGACCTAAAAGAGCAAAAGCTCTGAGTAAAAAGGTAATAACATCCTTAATGGCTTTTTCTGACAGGAGAACAGTAAAAATGAGCAATGAATAAGTATCCACAATGATGTGAACATATTTCAGTCTCCCAAAGCTAGGAACATGAGAAACATCCATGTGCCAAATATGATTTGGCAATAATTCTCAGGCAGTCGTGACATAAGAGGGTAGAGGTGAGCTGGGTGTGGTGGCACATGCCTTTAATCCCAACACTCAGGAGGCAGAGGCAAGTGGATCTCTACATGCAAGTTTGAGGCCAGCCAGGTCTACAAAGCGAGTTCCAGGACAGGACAGCCAGGGCTGTTACACAGAGAAACCCTGTCTTGAAAAACAAACAAACAAACAAACAAAACAAAACAAACTACAAAAAAAAAAGAGGGTAGAGGTGTGGTGTTAACTTTTATAGAAGAAGGGCATTTCTTAACTATCACACAAGCTTGCTCTTTAGTTAGTGTAAACCTTTTTTTTTTTTTAATGTTGAAGCATTTTGACAAAAGCATGCATGAGATTTTCATGTTTTTGTTTTTGTTTTTTTTAGGTTGTTATTTCCTAGGAAAGGAGACAGTGTTAAAAGGGAATCTGCCATTGTATTATGTTCAGACAAAGGTCCTGGAAGTTTAGAATGAGACCTAATGAACCTAATGACCTAATATGGCCAAAGAACAAACTGGATATTTTTGAGTCTGTAATTTCTGTTGAATTAATTGTAGTAAGTTATGAATAGAGGTGCTTGGTGAAGTGATTCGTTTTTAGACATTGCATTGCCAAGACTGTATATTGTGAATCAGAGTATTAGTTTAGAGGTTCAGGGTGACATTGTAAAGCAATGTACATCATCAGTAATTCCATCTGTTGTACAGAAGCATCTGGGTGGGTAAAAATCAGTGAAGCATCTCTAGAAACCAGGGCACCCTTACCATCTTTTGTGGCATCTGTAAATACTACTTGTTCAGAGAGCATTGGCTGAAGTATAATGCTTTTTGGAAATATAATAGCTTTTTTTAATGCAAAGTCAGTTAATTTATTGGAAGGAAAATGATTAACAATTTGAGAGGGATTTGCCACAAGAGCCAGTGCTAAGTCATCTGAAGTACTAATTAAAATTTTTAATTCATACACATTTAATTAAGGAATATAAATTTTTCTTGGCTCTTGACCAAATAATTGTTTTTTTTTTCTGAGATCTACCCAGAATTATCAGTTCAGCAATCATAAACCAATATGAAGTGATAACCTTTTTTGGACTAAGAGAAATGTATCCTTTCTATTGGCCCCTTATCCCAGAGCAACCCCTTAGGGATTCTGGGAGAAGGGATAACCAACAGTGTAGGAACAGTATAGAGTTATGAGATTTGCTGAAGTTCAGCATTCCTAAGTGCATTCTTAAAACCTGTATTGCTATATGATCAAGTTCAGTCCATTTTCTAGGAGATAAAGGATCAG
The DNA here is from genome assembly GCA_902168415.1 of Peromyscus melanophrys. Classification (NCBI taxonomy): domain Eukaryota; kingdom Metazoa; phylum Chordata; class Mammalia; order Rodentia; family Cricetidae; genus Peromyscus; species Peromyscus melanophrys. The sequence continues at coordinate 16,332 of CABHPR010113910.1, read as the reverse complement.
GAGTCCCTTAAGAATAACAAATAAAGGTTATAGCTGTGATGTGGTTTACTTTTTGTTTGTTTGTTTGAGACAGTTTGGCTGTCCTGGGACTTGCTCTATAGACCAGGCTGGCCTCAAACTCACAGGGATCCTCCTGTCTCTGCCTCCCAAGTGCTGAGATCAAAGGCATATACCACCACCTCCTAGCTAAGGGAATTTTTAACATAGGTCTAACACAATTCAAGTCCCCTAGTAGTTTTTGGGGATCATTTAGAGTTTTTAAGGTGTCTTTTTTTATTTTTATTTTTATTTTTATTATTTATTTATTTATTTATTTATTTATTTATTTATTTATTTATTTATTTATTT
>CABHPR010113910.1:0-15974 GCA_902168415.1 Peromyscus melanophrys | reverse complement strand
TTTATTTATTTATTTATTTATTTATTTATTTATTTATTTATTTATTTGGTTTTTCAAGACAGGGTTTCTCTGTGTACCTTTGCACCTTTCCTGGAACTCACTTGGTAGCCCAGGCTGGCCTCGAACTCACAGAGATCCGCCTGCCTCTGCCTCCCGAGTGCTGGGATTAAAGGCATGTGCCACCACCACCTGGGTAAGGTGTCTTTTTAAATCTCCACCCATTGAGGAATGATTACTGAAGACTTTATCAATTTTTCTAGATATAAGATTGGAGTAGTACGTTGAGGTTTTTTTAGGGGCTGTAATCAACCCACAATGGATTAATCTAATTTTTACTTCAGCAAATAAATCTCTTAGAATTTTATTATTTTTAGCAGTAATGAGAATGTCATTCATATAATGTATAATAAAATCAAGAGGAAACAACTCTCTAGCTCTCTTTAAAGCACCAGCAACGAGTTTTTGGTGTAAAGTTGACTCTTTGCCATTTCTTGAGGCAAAAGTTTTCAATGATATCTTTTCATTGGTTCAGATAAGTTAAGAGAAGGTATAGTAAAAGCAAATCTTTTACAATCTTTAGAATGCAAAGGTTTAGTACAGAAACAATTCTTTAAACTTAGCACTAAAATAGGCTATCCCTTAGAATAGTAACAGGTGTTGGAAGTTCTGGTTGTAAAGGTCCTGTTAGTTCCATGGTGGCATTTATTCTGTAGCAAATGACATTTTCCTGACCATTTCATAAACACAAAAATAGGAAAATTTCATGGATTGTTAGATTCTTCTATATGTCCTTTTCTTTCCAGTTCTTTTAAGACTAATGTCTGGGCAGCTACTATCTTTTCTTTTGTAAGAGGCCACTAATCTACCCAGACAGGATCCTCAAAAGCCAAGCTATAAGATCAGCATGATACTTTTCAGCAGTCCCTAGGAAAAATACCCCAAACCTTGTTTATTACATTTTGGAATGGGATTTAAAGGTTCAGTTATCCCTGTTACTCTTTTTTAGACCCTTTCTAGGAATCCATCCTGTGAGAGCATCATCTGTTGATTAGGTACATTAGAAACAAAGAGATACATGCCTAGGAACATCTCTTCCCCATAAATTAACTGTCAACCCTTGTTACACATAAAATTGGAAGAAACTGATGGACTGTCTCAGTTTTTTAATTAAGAACTTTTGGACTTTGTTTAGGCCCATGGGAAACTCCTACTACTTGGAACTTTGTTTGGGTGCCTTGAAGAGGCCAGTGGGAGGGCCAAGATTGATAGGAAAGAACCGAAACATTGGCTCCAGTATCCAACAATCCTTCAGATTTCTTACCATCTATCCATAGAGGCATGGTAGTATAGTGATATTTTAATTGTACTGAAATGTGATTTGTATGTTAATAAATAAAGTTGCCCGGGGGTCAGAGCTCTTAGCAAGCCATAGCGAAAGCTGGGCGGTGGGTGGTGGTGCATGCCTTTAATCCCAGCACTTGGTAGACAGAGCTAGGTAGATCTCTGTGTGTTCAAGGATACATCCAGCATTGGAGACACACACCTTTAATCTCAATACCAACCATAGAAGACCTGGAGGTCTGTACAGACAAGCAGTGACTAGGAGGTCATGTGGTTGGGTTTACAACCAATAAGAAGGCAGAACAGAAAGTCTATAAAAAAGAGACAGACACAGGAAATAGGTCTCTTTCAGAGAGGTACAGCAACAGCGACAGGAAGGGTAAGGTTTTTAGCTCTTAACTATTGCTCTGACCTCTTGGCTTTCATCTTTGTATTGGCTTTGTGTTTCTTATTTAATAAGACGGTTGGTTACATCTACATGGTAGGCCACTCTTTAGTAATTGATTTCATCCAGTACACATCTGAGGACCCAAAACATTCTATTCCCCATTCCTGAGCAGACTTTATGTGATTAACCATTGATTTTTAGAATCAATAACAGTTGAGCAATGTCTTTTCCTATAGTTTAGATGGCATTAGGGACAGATGCCATAACTTTCATCTCTCTAATATATTTTCAATCTGTAATTCTTAGACAAATCTGTAAACCTTTTATGATTGCATTACTCTTGTCTGTTATTAATTCAGCCACTCCTGTGGCATGGGCCCAAATATACCAGTAGATATGGTCTGGACCCCCATTTCTGGTATTAACGTAAATCTGGAAGTGGCACTGAGGTCATGTCCAGGACTGTCTGAGGTTGCCCTTGAAAGTTTTGGTGCATGGGAGTGTTGGGCACTAAGAAGGACTGATGGATTGATATTCATCCCTGAGGATAAGTCTGAGCTGTTACTGGATGCACCCCAAATTTTGACAGGGACTGGGGCTGGCCCTTCACCCAGTTTCCCTGAGGCCAAAGCTGTCCCTTATCATTTCTCACTGATATATATTCATTTTTCCAATGATTTTCTTTTTTACGTCAAGAGCATATACCTAGAATCTTAATCTCCATGATCTGAGGAGCATTCTGTCTTCTTTGTGGACATTGTCTTTTAAAATGTCCAGACTGACTACATTTTAAACATCCATTATCATTATTTTGTTGTTGTTGTTGGATGACTGCCAATAATTGAGGCACTATTTGGCCTTGGAAGGTGTCAGAGATAACCCTTGAATGTATCAAGGCTTAATATCAGTACAGAGGTGCATGTAATCATTACTATCTCTTTTTTTTCCTAAAAGGATGAATGGCTATCTGGCATGCAACATTAGCATTCTCATATGACAGTTATTTAACAATAATAATTCCTGCCTCCCCATCAACCATCAGGTGACTGACAGCCTGCAAAAGATGGGAAACAAAAATCTCCATATGGTTCATCCAGCCCCTGTCTAATTTTAGAAAGTTCCCTTGTCTCTTTCTAAATCTGGTAACTTATGCCATGCCTATAACGCCAAAGCCCTGATTTCTCCATAAGCCTCAGGACAGCATGTGATCTGTCATTGAGCATCTCTAGACATACCCTCTCCGGTTAACATTTCAGAAGTTATGAGCACATAATTTTGTTGATTTCTAATAGCTTGGTCCTGACATCTTTCTGAATAAACAATCTTTTACAGAAAATACTTACCCCCAGCAAGACAAGCCTTTGCTGAGATCCTCCAGTCAGAGGGAAGAAAAGCTTCCCCAGATATAGAATCAAGGAGAGACAATGTAAAAGGAGCAGGGGATCCATACTGAGCACCAGCCTGCTTAAGATCCTTAAGTCTTCAATGAAATGGGTATATACATTTTAACTCTTTGCTCCAGGTTATCTGAATAGGGCATTTCACTCCCCTGTAAAAGAGAAAATCCCCTCGTTTCTTCTCCTGTCTCTCAAGCATGAGGCAGAGCCTCTTGCATTGGAGACCTGTACCTTGACTTAGACGAAGTTAATTTTCTTATTGGGATATGAGAAACCTCTTTAATAACTGTGGTGATATTTGTTTGTGCTCTAACAAATAAAGCTTGCCTGGAGATCAGAAGGCAGAGCCAGCCACTAGTTAACCATAGAGGCCAGACAGTGGTGGCACACACCTTTAATCCCAGAGCTTGGGAGGAGGAAACAGAAAGTGATATGGCTGGGTGGAAAGAGGAAGTGATAAGGCAGGGCAGAGACAGGGGCTCAGCCCTTTCAGTCTCAGGATTCCTAGAAATAAGAAATCTTTCTAGTGTAACGGCTGGCTGCTCTGCTTCTCTGATCTTTCAGCTTTCACCCTGATATCTGGTTCTGGGTTTTTATTATTAAGACCAATTAGAATTCATGTTACGTCTAGCGCCCAACAAATAACCTCAGTAAGGGATGAAATGAAGCAGGGGGAAAGTCTCTATGCTGTCGGGAACTGCACTTGATGGATAGGTTTTAGGGATGTTGGAAATTGGAGCTGGAGGTAGAGGAGTAAATCAGCACAAGGAGGAAGAAAGCCTCGTCACAGGGAGACACTAGATAATGTGTCTTCAGGGTCTAAGTTTCCTTCTGTTCCCAGTGTTACTTCTCCTTTCTCCTGGTCACTTCCATTTTTAATTTTAACTGTGCCACTTTTATCTATTACTGCTTTTTATTTTTCTCTAAAGCTGAAAGCATCGCTAGGAATCTTTCCTGGCCCCCATTGCCTCTAATTCTCCTGGAATTGTTCTTTCTAACTGGGACCAAGTTCAGGGAAAGAAGGCTGAAGTTCATTAATCAACTCCAGAAACTTCATCAGCTGATCATGCTCCTTCCTCCAGCATTAAAGTTGGCAGAACTTCTGGAAACAAATGTCGTTCCTTTGTCCCTGCCTGTCCCATCTTTTAACCTCCAATGAATGCTCCTGCCTTTCCAGGTAATGGGGACTATGGGGGTCCTGCCCCTCGATAGTCCTCTCCCAGAATCCGGGAAGAATCTACAACCAGCTGATAATTTAATCTTTGACGATATAAAATGAATCTAGATACACTATACTTTTTTGTCCATATACTTTATTATTCTGAGTCGGTTCTCTCTCTACACAGCTTCTATTCTGCTCTCATGCCTAGCTCCTTTCTTGCCTGATTTCTCTCTACATTTATCTACTGTCTCCTCTAAGTTCCATCTTAATTCTCTTATCTTAGTTTGGCCCCACCTAGGTTCTTGTCCATCCATTTCTTTCCCATCTTAGCCCCTTTCCCATCTCCTTTTTTCTCATCTTGTACTTCCTTATCTTGTTCTTTGCCATCTGGCTCTTCCTCATCTTCCATCTTGTTCCTCTCTTCTAGCCCTTAAATCTAGTTCTTCCCCATCTCAGTTAGTTCCTTTCCAGTTCTTACCTATCTAGTTCTTCCATTCTCTTTTCTCTTCTCCTATCTCTATCTAGTTCTTCCATTCTCTTTTCTCTTCTCCTGTCTCTTCCCCCCAAGTCTCTGAGGTTTGCAGTTATATACCCATGCAATAGCAATGCTCTGGTTAAAGCAAGGTCACCAGGCTTGAATTCCCTCAGGGTCTAAATGAGGGGCAATAAGATCCACACAAAAGAGCAGTAACTGCCAGCCATCATCTGCAACCCCAATGGGGAATAGAATCAACTGAGGGCTAAATTCGGTTAATATCTGAGCAAGGGGGATTTATGTGCTCAATTATATTCTTAGAAGTTGTTAGTTAAAGTGTTAGGAGTCTATCAGTGATGAGTGAAAATAAAGCTGCCTTATTTTCCTTTGGTCCCTTATCTATCCAAGCTATCTTGGCTACTGCTTTCTGGCAGGGCGGGGCAGTGTACTTGGAGGCTGGGTAGCCTTAGTCAGCTTGATGTCCCTATAAGTAGAAACCCTTCAGTTCTGAGTTAATAGTTAAAGGTAAATCTAAAACTAGAGATAAGACTTTGGAAAGGAAAAAATTAAGCTTAATTTGCTATGGATATCACTTTATATAAATAAAACACTGATTGGCCAATAGCCAGACAGGAAGTATAGGCGGGACTAACAGAGAGGAGAATTGAGGAAACAGGAAGGAAGGGAGAGAAGGAAGGAGCCTCCACCAGGACAAGGAAGATGTAGGGTACCAATAAGCCATGAGCCATGGGCTAAATACAAGAGTAAGAGCTAGACAATGATAGGCCTGAGCTAATGGCCAAGCAGTTTAAATATTGTAAGAGTCTGTGTGTTTATTTTATAAGTGGTCTCTGGGACTGGCGGGACTTGGCAGGAGCCGGAGAGAAAACTCTCCAGCTACATTAATTAGCACATCCACCAGGCCTTTTCAAACAGATAGTCTGGATGTTTAAGTCTGTTCTTAGAGAGTATAGAGGTATCTCCCATATGATACTTTCGTCCATTTGGAGATGGCCCTGGCCAGATGCTGCTAATGATAATTACGGGGAGGCTTGAACTGAGGTTCTGGCTGTGTATAGCTGTCAGCACAGAAGGTTATCTAAATGTTCCATTAGTAGAGGGGAAATGGTGCCCAATAAATGATGGAAAAGCTACAATAGCACATGAGAAATTTATAGCAGGAAACAGATACTATTTAAAAGCCAAATATCACCAAGACTCCTTAAGCTTTGGCTTACCTATGGAAGGCCCTTGGCTTCTTCCAGGTATAGCTTTATCATATATTTTTTTGGCTTGCAGCATCCAGGAGTTCCTTACCTTTAACTTTTTTTAGTTTTCTTTCTTTCTTTTTTTTTTTTAATCCCCATATTTCAGGTTTCTGTTCAGGTGTCATCTATAAGTGCCCATGCTTACTTACCAGGCCAAGGTCACCTGGTATGCCTATGAGGAATTAAATCAGGCTTGTTGGAGGGGCCTCAGAGCAACTGAGGCTGTGACAATTTTATTGAGAGCAGTCAGACTTTGTATACCTTTATCAGAAACAGAATATAATGGCAATTGCCAGGATCAATACAGTTGTAGTTGCCAGGATACAGTGAAGTTTGCAAGTCATACAGGGTAAATAAGATTAATGTCTAAGACCAACTGTCCTGTCAAGCCTTCATGCTTCCTTGGCCGCTAAGGGAACATTCAGAGAAACACACAATGACCTGAACGCTTCACTGTCTGAGGGAGTGCCCAGGTCTCTCAGGAACTGGAAGGCACATTGAGCCCCAGGAGCCGTGGACTCTAACCTGAAAAAACCTATGACACATGCCTCTTAAGGCAGCTAGGCCAAGCCAACTCCACATTTTCCTGCAGGTTATTATAATCATTAGGGGACTAGGGTCATATGCTTAGACAAGGAAGTCGGGAGGTACCATGATCTAAGAGTTTCCTTAGGACTTGGGTAAGAAAAGGGAGGGGGACAATCCACACACACTTCATAAGGTAAGAGGACAGTCTCCCTAACTGGGGGTGGGGGTGCCCACTTATTTACAGAAAGGACAAGGTCCCTGAGTCCTTGAATCTAGAGAGTGTATTGAGGAAGGCGAGGCCCCCAAAGTTCACTAATTAGACATTTAAAAAGTCACAGTAGATGAAGCCATAGAAAGGAAGGTAAATGTCACTCATATTGGCTGTGCAAACATGGACCTGAAAGTTGCCAGATTTGTTTTGCTCCTAATTTACCCAGTCCTGTGACTTGGTGATCTTTTCACAGGAGCCTTTTAGTAACAAAAACTCTAATGTCTTTTAATGTGCCAGCTAATGGACAGCAAACAACAGTTTTAAAAATGAAAGAAATATCTGAGCAAAGGTAGTTAGAAAAGGATCTGGCTCCACGGTTTACTTCCTGAAAGAACAGCAGGACGGTAGGAGGGCATGCTTGCCAGGAGAGGGGCGTCTTGGTTCCCCGATCACAGGCCAGAAGCAGAGCTTCTCCTCCATCACCTCCCAAAGGTGACCAGCACCATAATAGCTGAAAGATTCCTGTTGTTCTAAGCTTTGGCTGGGGCACACCTATCCACCTCTTGTTTTTCTTCATTCTGTGTTTAGTTTCTTTAGGCAAGCATATGAACTACTCATGAGATACCAAAGCACAAGAATAAATCATGTTCTTAGTATTTGAGTTCCAGGAATAAACGTTGTGTAATTGAGACACATGTAAAATTGAAGAGAGCAAAAAAGGAAAGGGGGAAAAGTCTTTCAAAAAGTATTTCATTTTTTCTTTACCTTTTAGACTTTCATACATGTATATATTAAATACGATTATATATACTCCTCATTTCCCCCACTCCCTGTTTATCCCCCAACACATCCCCTCACAACTTCATGCCTTTTTTTTTGACAGCCCACTATGTCTAGTTAGTGCTGCCCAAGGATGTGGGGCCAGCCTCTAGAGCAGCAGTTCTTAACCTGTGGGTCATGATCCCTTTGGGTCACGTATCATATATCCTGCATATCAGATATTTAAATTAAGATTCATAACAGTAGCAAAATTATGATATAAAGTAGTAATCAAATAGTTTTGTGGTTGTGGGGGGTGGGGGGGTTGGGGGGTGGGAGGGAGGATGGTCACCATAATGTGAGGAACTGTATTAAAGGGTTGCTGCATTAGGAAGGTTGAGATTGATCTAGAGCACGGAAACCTACTAGTGGGGACACACACACACACACACACACACACACACACAGACACACACACAAAAGAATGATTCTCCATCCTCATAACTATCCACCGCTATCCAATAGCTCCTCAGTAAGGGATGGGCCTGGAGATCATCTACCCCATCTATGCAGAATTTCAACTGTCTTGATCTTGTGCAGGTGACCACAGCTGGACTTGATCTTGTGCAGGTGACCACAGCTGGACTTGATCTTGTACAGATAACCACAGCTGGTATGATCTCATGAATACAACAGCCATGCCATGTCCAGAGGACAGCAGTTCCCAGCTCTCCCTGGCCATTACATTCTTTCTGCTTGCTCTTCCAAGATGTTCCCTGAACCTTCTATTTATGTTTACATATGTGTCTATGTGTGTGCATGTTACATGTGTGCAGGTTCCCATGAAGAACAGAAGAGGATGTCAGATTCCCTGGAACTGGAGTTACAGGTGGTTGTGAGCGACTCCATGTGGGTGCTGGGGACTGAACTCAGGTCTTCTAGAAGAACAGTCAGTGGTTTTAACTGCTGAGCCATCTCTGCAGCCCCAGAAAAGTTCTTTGTTTATTTATTTACTATTTATTTGCTTTATTTTAAAATTAATTAGTTAACTATGTATTTATTTATTATTTTCCCAAAAAAGTTTTCTTAATTTTTTTTTGAGACAGAGTTTCTCTGTGTAGTCCTGTCTGTCCTGAAACTTGCTTTGTAGACCAGGCTGGCCTTGAACTCAGAGACCTGTCTGCCTGTGCCTCTCAAGTACTAGGAGTAAAGTCATGTGCCACCACTGCCCAGCCAGAAAAATTCTTAAAACCCAAATAGCAACAGAATTAGGCTCTGTTCTCAAGAGCAGATACAGTACTAAAAGAAGACTAAGAACCTTAGTGTTTTAACTTCAGGGATAGAAACTTCAGTAGCATTGCTTCAACTTTTTACAAGACCGAAAGGAAATGTGGAAGCCAAGGGAAACAAACTTTAAAAACTACCAGGTGCAAACAGAACTAGTGGTGCATACCTTCAGTCCTAGCACTCCAGGGCCATGGCAGAGGCAGGCTTATCCCTCTGAGTTAGAAGCCAGCCTGGTGAGTTCCGGGCAACTCGGGGATACATAGTGAGTCCCCGTCTCAAAAAAAGAAAGTAGAAAATAAAAAAGGGTTGGTTTGGGTCTGGAAAGCAGAAAGAAGTATAGAAGGGCCTGGAGGCTCCCCAGGGCTCCCTAGGACCCTTCCCTGAGTCTTGTCAGTCTGGTGTTTCTGCAACACTCACCTGTGGAGCCCCTGCTGCTTCTGGGCTAGGCAAGTAGGAAGGAAGGCTGCAGTTGGCAAGCCCTTCAACTAAACTGGCTAGTTCAGCCATCTGCCAATCAGCATGGAAAGGACAAGAAGGCAGTCAATAGGGAGGTTTTAGGGGTAAGATGAGAAGGAATGTATCGTCTCACCTCCTGGCTAGCTCTACCAGATGCGTTAGTGTTGGCTGTGGCTGGGGTCTGGGCCAGATATCTTCAGGTTTTTGATCTTTTATCCAAAGAATGGAAAATAAAGGCTCATGTAGATTTTCAAAATAAGCAAGATAACTGCATTTGGATTGTTAGCCCAGGTTATGTTTATGAAGTTCAAGAGAAGGAGATATTTAGTTACTGGGGAGTAGTGAGGCTGGTTTAATGTTTTGACTGATAGATTAAATCATACACTTGTTTGCTTTCTATTGAGCATATCCTCTCTTATAATGCATTCCATTGTAATAACATATAATACAATTATGCATGGACATAAGATGGTCAATAGGGGATTCTCTCTAGAATACACTTGAGGAGAGAATTTACCTTACTGGTACATACCCAAAACCAGATCAGGCCAGATCAATCTATTCTTCATATCTGGATACATTTAATATATTTGAATAGAAACTGTCTGCTGGGTGGTAGTGCCACACATCTTTAATCCCAGCACTTGGGAGGCAGAGGAAGGTGGATTTCTGTGAGTTCAAGCCCAGCGCTAGTTCCAGGACAGCCAGCACTACACAAAGAAACCCTGTCTCAAAAAACCAAGAAGAAGAAGGAGAAAGAAGAGAAGGAGAAGAAGGAGGAGAAGAAGATAGTAAATGTGTGGACATCTTTAGTGAGTCGTTACAGCATCAAAAAGAAAGAGATGAAGTGCTTTCCCCTTTACTGGAAAGAATAAAGGAGAAATGAACATGATCCTTATACCACAGAGGGACACATGAATCATTTATTAATCAGTTCGTTTATTCACTAATCAAATGTTATTGAACTTTTTTTTTTCGTTTCCTTTTCCTTATTTTTATGACACAAGGTCTCATGGAGCCCAGTCTGATCTTGATCTCTTTGAGTGTCCTTAGATGACTTTGTACTCCTCATATCTAGCCTCAACCTCAGAAGTGCTGATGTTATAGGCATGTGCCACCACACCCAGCTGTAGAGATCATTTATAGATGTTTGGGATAAAAGGGGAAAGAAGACCTCAAAGAATCCAAAGTGATGGTGGGAATATCAGTGGTATTGCAAATGCTTAGCCAAAACAAACAAACAAAGACAAAAAACAAAACCTAGACATGGAGAGACCAAGGCTCACAACCCAAAAGACAAAAATCAAAACAAACAAAAATAGGGCTGGGATGTGACTCAGCTGGCAAGTCAGCTGGGTGTAGGGGAGGGAGACAAGGCTGACTGAAAAATGTTGGGTGTAAGCAACTGCATGGATGGATGGATCTGTGGAGGAGAGGATTAGGCTAGGTGTAGCAGAAATCTTAAAAGTTCTTATTAATAAAACAAACCCGGAGCCAGTTATTGGGGTGAACACTGGAAGGTCAGAGAGACAGAATAAGCCACAGCTACCTCACCTCACCGATCCTCAGCTGGTCTTGTTTCCTCAGACTGGAAACCTCTGTGTCCTCATATCCGAATGGCTCTCAGCTGAACCGCTGCTTCTTGAAAGCCTGAATGCTTAACCAGGCCAAATTCTTCTCCAGGCCAAAATGCTTCTAGTTTCTGGTCCTCACGCTTTATATACCTTTCTGCTTTCTACCACCACTCCCTGGGATTACAGGCTCGCTTTCTGGGATTAAAGGCGTGTGTCACCATGCCTGGCCATTTCCAATGTGGCCATGAACTCACAGAGATCCAGAGGGATTTCTGTCTCTGGAGTGCTAGGATTAAAGGCATGTGCTACCACTGCCTAACCTCTATGTTTAATATTGTGGCTGTTCTGTCTCTGACCCCAGATAAGTTTATTAGCGTGCACAATATTTTGGAACACAATACCACCACAGCTAGGTGTTAGACACAATCATCTGAGATGTTTGTTTAACTTCTGACACTGGAAATATGAGCTTGGAACTCAAAGGGTGGTATAGTTGTGCTTTCTCATTGGGATCGCCAGCCTGCTGATAATGACATGGAGATATATTAATTATAAAAGCTTGGCCTTAGCTTAGGTCCTGCTCTCCTTCCATGTCTTGTTGGCAACTCTGCCTCTCTTTTTCCCAGTGTCCTCTCTCTTTGCCCAGAAGTCCCACCTATATCTCCTGCCTAGCTATTGGCTGTTCAGCTTTATAATACACCAATCAGAGCAATACATCTTCACATAGTGTACAAATATTCCACAACATTTCCCCCTTTTTTGTCTAAATAAAAAGGAAAGCTTTTAACTCTAATACAGTAAAACTATATACAATAAGAACAATTATCAAGTAAGAATTATATTTGTAATGTCCAGTCTATTTGTATTTGGCAAATTTAGAAAAGTTACTTTATTATCCATTCTATCTTGATGAATCCAACATTTTATACCTAAACCACTTTTATCATAACTTGTATTATCATCCTAAAAATATCCTTTTTTTTCGAGACAGGGTTTTGCTGTGTAGCTTTGCGCCTTTCCTGGAACTTGCTTTGTAGACCAGGCTGGCCTCGAACTCACAGAGATCTTCCTGCCTCTGCCTCCCGAGTGCTGGGATTATAGACTTTAAAACATTTTCTTAGATAAGCAACTTAAGTTTTTGTGTCTCTCAACCTTTATAAACTTCACATTTCTTTCCTAAGTTTTTTAAAATTTGGTAACAAAGAAAACAGTATAACCACCTAGTCTTCAACCCCTGTGAGATACCTGAGAAGAATATAATATTATCTTAGTAAACAGGAAGTCCAGAGCAAGCAACATCCAAAACTGTAGACATGACAGAAACTGCTAGCTGCCTGGACAGTCACCAAAGGTTCCTCTGCAACATTGAGGCATCTATCCTTGGCCTACAGTCCTAGAATATCTGACAGACTTTTCTGTAAAGCAGGAATTTTGAAAGACTGTCCTACCTTGTCTTGGCAAAGTGTTTCCTTTCTTTCTTTCTTTCTTTCTTTCTTTCTTTCTTTCTTTCTTCCTTTCTTTCTCTCTCTCTCTCTCTCTCTCTCTCTCTCTCTCTCTCTCTCTCTCTCTTTCTTTCTTTCTTTCTTAAGATTTATTTATTTATTATGTATACAGAAGAGGATGCCAGATCTGATTATGGATGGTTGTGAGCCACCATGTGGTTGCTGGGAATTGAACTCAGGACCTCTGGAAGAGCAGTCAGTGCTCTTAACCTCTGAGCCATCTCTCCAGCCTGCAAAGTGCTTTTTTTTATGTCCTGCTTGTCCAACTTGGACAGCATACTGTCAGCAGTCAAGGCAAGGGCAGTCTCTTGCCCCAATGGCTAGCTTTGCCACTTTGAAATCAAACTCCATATGGAGTTTCTTTGATGCCCATCTTCCTTCTTTGAAGTAAATTGGTGCTACTAGGAGCAGACATGTCTCATTGTCACAAAAACCTTATGTTATTAAAACATTTTAAATGCCATGTTTTGTGTTTGAAGACCATCAATCTATTTAAAATATATCTCCGTTTGACCTTGAAAACATACTTAACATGACTATAAGTTTGATTGTTGTAGACGATTAACTGCTAACATGTCTTTCTTTATCATCCTAAATAGCTTTCAAGGACTAAAACTTTACATTACATTTTTGAATGAGCTGCATAGGTATAATACCTTAACAAGAATAGAAACATATATATAGTAAAACAAAAATAACCTTAAATTTGTATCAATATATAAAAATATCTTAAACAAGAGTAGAAGCATCTATACAGTATAACAAAGATAACTTTAAATTTGTATCAATATTAAAAATCCATACCAGTGTAAACTATTTAAGGCTAATAGTTGCTTTTTAGTCTAAAAGTAGATTCAATAATCTATCCTTTATCCTATCCTTTATCCTATCCTTTCCATATACCCCCTTTTTCTTTTCAGAAAGAGATTCTAGAATCTAATCTCCTTTGTTTAGTTTTCTCCATTACCATGACCAGTAACAACTTGCAACCAACCCCCCCCCCCCCCCCGCCCTCAAATGATGACAAACATCCATAATCCACCTAATGATCCAAATCACCCACCCCCACCTCTTGGGAATGTGGGTATTATGTTTTCTAGACTGCTTCATGTTGTTTGGTGGTGATGGGATCTTTAAGGGATCTTGAGAAAATTGGTCAAGTCCTGGGAGAGAGCTAGCTATATTACTTTTTGTTTAGTCTCTGTGTGATGGAAAATTGTAGAGCTTATCTGGTCTTGGCTGGAGTAGTCTGTGAGGTTAGACCATCTCAGCTAGCAGCTTTGCAGTTGTTCTTGATGTAGCATTTTGAGAAAACTGTAGCAGAGGCATTCTGAGAGGCTGGATCACCTGAGCTACTTGTCTTTATTGGTGTCTAGTCCTTCTTTTCTGAAAACACATCAACTTTTAAAAGTAACATATATATCTGCATTAACACAAGTATGGAATGTGCAGTGTGCACAAGTGAGATAAAGATTTTTATTGTGTTCTATGTTTGAGTAGGTAAAAGATATCTGTCAACTTTATAAGTCCATTTGGACTGCATATCCAAACTGTAACATAGTAAGTCATGAGGACTCTGTAATCAACAAGATTTCTCATGTCTCATCCAGTCTCAAAGCTGTTCCCATGTAGAGAGATCAGCATTTAGTCTTTCTTGGCTTTTTCTTCTCATGTCTGTAGCTAAGATCCTCAGGAGCTCTCCCCTGTTCAAGTCTGGATCTTTATAAATTTTTGTTATAGCTTTTTGTTTCTTACAGATACAAAAGTACAACCTGCTATAGGAATTTGATCTGATAGCCAATTGCATTAGAGCAGCTTAGCCCAATGGGTGTGGTCTTCTCTGGAGTTTCGTGACTGGATAAGAGCCGAGGAGAAGAGGCACTCCCCCACCTTGGACTGTGGAGGGCTTGCTGAAGCCACAGCTTGGTGACCTTCTCCAGACCTTCTCCATCTCTCCCTTGGAAGCAAAGAGGCAGCGGCTGGATCAGCAGTGGCATAGCTGATTTGTTTCTGTATTGTGAGTGTACTATATTGAATAAACCTGACTTTATCCCAGACCTCTGTTCCCACTTTAACAACACATTTCTCAACTTCCATTCTGAAGCCAAGACATTGCTAAAGTATATAGACTGGTTTAGTTCACCAGTCCCTTCCACCGTCTAGTGTCTCTCAGTGGCTGCCATTTTCTGTTCATTAGCATTTTAAAAAATTCAAAATTAACAAAGCACCATATAAGGTCCAACTCCCTGTGTTATAATATTTTCCATCCTTACGTGGCTTATTTTTTTATTACTTTATTTCTTCTTTAGGGACTTCACTATTTTTTTAAACTATTTTTTCTATGACTGTCTATACCCATTTCCTCTTCTTTCTTCATCATCTAAGCACGTTTTTAAGTATACTGTAGCCTGTTCAGAGGTTTTCTCAGCCTGGATCGGACTTTACTAAGCACCTGCTGTCAGGCACTTGCAGCATTCTCTGACGTGTGAGCCAAACCTTAAACTGCTAAGCGGTGGCTAGACCCTCTGCCACTAGCTCATGGCCCGTGGCTGGCTCCGCCCCCTTAGGGTGAGTGAGAGCAGAGCCGCATGCCTGTGGGCCCTGGCCTGGAACCTGTCTATCTGCCAAAGCTCTTGGAAGTTTCATGCTGTGGCGGGTGTTTCTACCTAGTCTCCCACTACTGCATGCCACCTGCTGCTTATAAGCCCCATTCGAGTGCTAGGTAGAAAGGCCTCTTAAAAAAGCCATTCCTCTCGATGCTGTGAGCACCGAACCTGCTTGAGACTTTTTTTCAGGCCCTTTGTGGATTTACATGCTGGACATTGGGCACCATTTGTAGTTATACTTTCTCTTTGGGACTGCTGGCTCATTACTTCATCTCTATACTGCATGTCCTGCTCTCTCTCTGTGTCTTGCTGGTGACTCTGCCTTTCTTCTTCACAGTGTTCTCTTTCTCTGCCCAGAAGTCCCACCTATACCTCCTGCCTAGCTATTGGCCATTCAGCTTTTTATTATACCAATCACAGCAACACATCTTCACACACAGTGTACAAATACCCCACAACAGGGTGGGGTCACAGTAGGGGTAGAAAAGAGGAAGCTAGCTCCCTGAAATCCAGATGGGTTTAAAATGGTGAGGCTGGAGCCGGGCGGTGGTGGCGCTCGCCTTTAATCCCAGCACTCGGGAGGCAGAGCCAGGGGGATCTCTGTGAGTTCCAGGCCAGCCTGGTCTCCAAAGCGAGTTCCAGGAAAGGCGCAAAGCTACACAGAGAAACCCTGTCTCGAAAAACCAAATAATAATAATAATAATAATAATAATAATAATAATAATAATAATAATAATAATAATAATAAAAATGGTGAGGCTGGATGAGGCTGCAAGAAATGACTGCAGGGGGAAGAGAGCTGAGGCTGGAGGTTTGTCAGAATGAAGGGACTTGGGAGATGAGAGGGACAGAGCAGGCTCACCCAGAGTAACAGGAAGAAAGCTGCTAAAGGTCAGAACCCAGGTGAAGGACAGGGTTCAATGTCAAAGGGTATTTGTGAGAAATAGTGCTGAACCAACACGTGCCACAGTGTTGTGGGGTATTCCCCAGAGAAGACTACTCAGACATTGGTTTAAGCCA
>CABHPR010113909.1:7373-37549 GCA_902168415.1 Peromyscus melanophrys | reverse complement strand
TGTGTGTGTGTGTGTGTGTGTGTGTGTGTGTGTGTGTGTGTGTGTGTACATGCCCTTGTTTATGTGCATGTGTGGATACTGGTGCACTCATCCTTGCATTTGCAAGTCAAAGTCCTATTTTTAATGTGGGGCCTCCCACTGAGCCTAGAGCTCACTGTTTATGTCAGAAAAGTGTGACACCACCACCTCAAAATCCACTTGTCTCCATGCCTACCTCTCAAACTGAAGTTACAGATGTGATACCATGCTCAGCTCTTATCTAGTCACTGGGGATCTGAATTCAGGTCCTCGTACTTAGACAGCAAGTGCATACTTACACCACTCAGCCACCTCCCTAGTGTCCCAGAGTCTCAGAGTGAACTCCCTTGACTTTAAGTCTCAGTTTTTGTCTATTCTAAAAGGTCCTGTTGCTGAGCCTGGTAAGGCAGACCTGAATTCCAGCTACCTGGGAGTCTGATTCAGGAAGTCCATAAGACCAGCACGAGAAACCCAATAAGACCCTGTTTCATGATAACAGTACAAGGCCAAAGATGTTGTTCAGTGATAGAGGGCTTACCTAACACATATAGGGCCTAGGTTGAACCCCTAGCACTGGCCAAAGAAAGTAAAAGTTCTTACTTCTCCCATTCTTTGGAGACATTCCACAGGATTATAATAAATTACAATACAGCTGTATTTTTACCTTTCTCTTAACAGTAGTAAGTATTATTTTCCTGCTCTTTTCCCACTGTTGATATTAAGATGATGGGTTTCATTTTGGTATTTCTTTTACAAACCGACCTATAACTTTGCTTTAACATTTTTGTGTATTTTGTTTGTTTTTGTGGTTCCAGTTGTGTAGTTTAAGTATTGAACCAACAACATTTTAGTTATAAAAGTTCAAGGTGACATTATTTTTTTTTAAGATTACTTTATTTTTATTTTATGTGTATGGGTGTTGTGCCTGCAGTGTAAGTCTGTGAACCACATGTGTATAGTACCTGAGGAGGCCAGAAGAGGGCATCAGAACCCCTACAACTGGACTTACAAAGCTACCATGCAGGTGGTGAGAACCGAACACTCATCCTTTGGAAGAGCAACAAGGACTCTTAGCCACTGAGCAATTTCTCCAGCTCATATATGACTCTTGATCTCAATCAACACAGTATCCTGGGGTAATTTGAACTTACAGCTTCATAATAAGCCACGTGTGTATGTCTATGTGAGATTTTGTTATGGGGGAAGTAATAAGTAGGAAGTATGGCAGCATCTAGAGGCCTCCATTGTTCTTCTGTTGTAAGGTAGCTTTATGGAGTACCTGGTCCCCCATGTGCTGAAGTAGCACTATCTATAAAGAACAACTAAGCGAAACATTGTGATTCACTACCAATAGTTTTCAAAGTTTTTACTGTGTCTTTCCAAAGGTCAATGTTATTATCACAAATTGCACCCCAAGCAAAACAATTTCCCATAATGCTAAGTTAACTCCCCATATTTTGAACAAAGTGCATTGTAACCAAAATACCTTCTGTAATTAGTAGGCTATAAAAGAAACTCTGGCAGACATGATCAGAGTAGTTTTTTTTTAAGTATATATATATAATGTAAGCAACAAAATTGGTAAAAAGAAATTCCATTTGCTCCTCAGAGGGCTGCTGTAATACTCACTCCCAAACAACTCACTGTCATATTACATCCATTGATAAACAGGTGAATATCTCAGTCTTCTGAGTGTTGGGATTACAGGTATACACTACTGAAGATAAAAGGAATATCGCCAAGTGCTCGTGGGATAATGGGCACGAACACCCCTGTCTTGTTTGGTTTAGCTTCTCTTGAACGTCATCTAGTGACTCTCATACCTTCCCCTGCGCCACAGTGGCAGCCATGGCACACAGAATAGATACCCAACACAAACGGCTATTCTATCTCCACTCCTGAATCAGATTTCTCTCTCACCAAAGAGATACTTAGAGGGCTGCTACAAGCGCATTAGCGGTAGAGTTGCTACTTTGCTTATTATTTCAGCTCCCACAAAGAACTTCAGGATCCAACAGTACTAACTGCATTGGAATTTCCCCTTGACCTTCAAACCTAGAACAGTTTTAATGGGTAGTTCTCATGAATCTTCGAGTCTTAATGGGTCATCAGAGTTACACTGACTTTATGTCTGGTTTTGTAAAAGCATGAACTTAAGTAAATTTAATTAAATTACCTATTCCACTGTCTCTGTTCACAATAGAAAATTGCATTCTATATGGATGATCACATAAAATTATACAGAGGCTAATAAAAAAGGGGAAAAATTTTCTCCTACAGGAGTCATATAGACATAAAATTTAACCTTAAAATTTTAGTATTTCTTCCATAAAAAAATACTTTTACACTTGGATATGACGTGGAACTCTCTTAAGTAGGTAAAATGAAAAAGGAAGAAAGAAAGAAGAGAGTAAATTATTTTAAAGTGTTTTTTTTTTCAGGTCTAAATTATCCAGAAAGTGTTTGGTTTGTATGGTACTGATAATTCCTTAGCCTTGGGCTAATTATTCTATGAATTGGCCTATGGATCTCAAAGACTTTGCACTCTTACCTCTACAGATTTACCATCGTGTGTGTGTGTGTGTGTGTGTGTGTGTGTGTGTGTGTGTGTGTGTGTTTGTATGTGTGTGTATGTGTGTTCATATGTGCAAGCATGTGTGGTGGCCAGAGGTCAATGTTAGCTGTTTTCCTTAACTGTTCTCCATGTTTACTTCTTGCCAGAGGGTCTCTCACTGAACCTGGAGAGTGCCAGTTTGGCTGAACTGGCTGCCCAGTGAGCCCTGGAGTTCCTCTTGTTTCCTCATTCCCAGGGTTACAGGTGTGCACCCAAAGCCTGGCTTTGTTGGTTTTAGCATGGGTGCTAGAGATCAAACTCAGAGCCTTTTTCTTGGACTGGCTTGCAAGGCAAGTACTGTTCTGACTGTGCATCTTCCCCACGTCTAGATTCAGTGTTCTATATAGGGATGATATGAGGAGGGAAGGAGCCCCAGAGTGACAAGCGATGCAGCTGTTTAGATGGGGTGTTCACGAAGATCTACTGATAAGGACCGTCTTAGTCTGAACCCTAAAGAAAGGAAGGTTAGCATTCTTGGAAAGAGCAGAACTCCCAGCTCTCTGTGCAGCAGCCTGTGCATTCAGGAGCAATTCCAAAGAGACCCACACAGGTGGTAAGTTCTTTGTTCACCTATAGTACTTACACTCAGTTAAACACCAGATTCCCAGGACCAGGAATGTTTTGTGGACTTAGCATTTATTTTCCAAATGTAAACACTAAATGTAAATACTAAACTTTTCAACATGTTCCTTTAGACTTAGGCCCAGACTACGACTGAGTTAGCAGTCTAAAAGGAATTTTTCTTTAGTTTATCGTTATTGAACAAGCATGGTGACACGATCAATGATCATGATCATTAGGTTTAAGGAAAAGATTTTTGTAAAAATGTTATTCCAATTAGAGAGCTGTTGGTTACTACCAATATGTGCATGCCAATATTCCTGTCCTGTGCCTGTGCTGGGTCTTTATTCCTTATGCAGACATGTCTCCACCCAGATGTGGGTTCCCACGACCGTCTGCAGCTTCCAGTCAGGTTGTGACCCCGACTCACCCATGAGCTGCTGAACTTGCTGTTTCAGGAAAGCGTAAGACATGTATGGTGAAAGAGGAATCTAAAGTTAGACGGGAACAGCTCTGAGGCCCATGGGCTTTTCTTTCACAGGTGCCTGAGCGGGGCTGCTCTCCCAGTGGTGATCTTCCCAAGTTCCAGATTCTTGGCTGTGTTCCGAAAGGGGGAAGGCTTTTCTGGTTTTGGTTTCCTTGGCTTTGTTTATTTGTTTGCTGAATCAGAACTTAAGGGAAACTATTATGGGATGGAAAACTACCGTGACCTAATTAAAGGAAAAATTATATAGTTTTCCTGATTTTAGAATTTATAGACAATATAATTAACAGATACTCTAGTTTAACATTACCATTAAAACAAGGCAGGCATCTAATTTTAATTAAGCTTGGTATGTAAAAATTTTCATGTTCAAAATAGATTAGAGGTATTTATTTATTTATTTATTTATTTATTTAGCATCTATTGACAGTCATTAACACTCTTACATGCTCTCTGGGAATTTTTAAAAAGTCAAATTTTTGGCCATTGCAAAGTTCAAATTCAGCAAAAGTTAAGCATGTTGTAAAAATGGAAGGGGAGACTATGCCATCTTTGCTACCCAGATTTATAAGTCATTATTTACAAAGACATAAAATCCACCTTTATTTTAGGTCACAAGATCATAATTAGTATTTTTGTAGAATATTATTTAAAATATTTTCTCTAAAATTTCTACAAACCTTAAAGCAGCAAAATAATTATTTTATCTCTTTAGCACAACAATTAATGATAATTGCTAAAACCAATTTTAACCCATTTGCTCCATGACAGAATGTAGCCAAAGACACCCTGCCACAAAACCCATAAATACTGTAATTTATCAATATGTCTGCAAAGTTCCTGCCAACAAACCCAACAATGTTCCACACCACCTCTGTTTCTGTTCATCTCAGTTCACTACACTTTAGAAATCTGATTCTGACGTTAGGACAAAAACATGAACGGCAGGAATGCTTTTTCAGTCTTGTCTTGGAAATGATAATGGACAGTAGAAAAAAAAATCTATCAACACATTACTTTCTTTATATCTCACTAAAGAAATAAACATGGAACAGGATTGGTTATGTTGTAGGTAGCTGTTTTGGCATAACCTGAAACAAACAGTTTGACTTGCCTGGAAAGTGATGGAAGCCTGCAGCTCAGGACTTGCTGGACTTTGGAGCAGCACACCTGTGATGCCAGTCCTGAGAGAGCTGAGGGGTGTCAGGTCAGTTCAGAGCCAGAACGGGCTACACAAAATGCAGTGTCTCACAAAGAACAACTAGAAAGCCAAACATGAAAACTTCAGTGTTTGAAAGATGGCCTTCAAAGGGAGTGGCACTATTAGGAGGTGTGGCTTTGTCGGAGTAGGTGTGGCCTTGTTGGAGGAAGTGTGCCACTGTGGAGGCAGGTGTTGAGGTCTCCTATATATGCTCAAGATACCACCCACTTCCTGTTGCCTTTGGATCAAAATGTAAGGACTTTCAGCTCCAGCACCAAGCGTACCTGCATGCTGCCGTGCTTCCCGCCATGACAATAATGGACTAAACCTCTGAAAAATGTAAGTGAGGCACCCAATTAAATGTTCATTAAATGTTCTCCTTTATAAGGGTTGCTGTGGTCACGGTGTCTCTTCACAGGGACAGAAACCCTAACTAAGACAGACACTAAGGACTTGTTGGCATTTCAGTTTGCCTTCATGACACTTTAAAGGACAAGGTTCTGGGGTGTTGGGGTTTAGGCTGATGCCCAACAGTAGCTCAGACCCCTTTGCCTTACCTGGCTAGCTGGCTTCTCTGATTGATGCTGCTATTGGCCGACCACTGACACCTCAAATAAACTTCTGCACACAGACCCTTCACTTAAAAGTACTGTAATATTTCAAAGACACTTTTTTCCCCTTGAGTTTTCAGAACTTGATCTAAATCACTCACATTCTTGTTATATTTTACTTTCACATTTTTTACATTTCAGACAAACTATGGAGACACAGAATATAATGACAAATTATATTCTGGAATGGAATTCCAAATAAAGCAACTGCGTGTGCTTAGATCTCAGAAACAATTTTATAGTCACAAATGTACTTGGATGGAAAGAATTAAATCTGAATTTCCAAGCAAGTAAGTGAATTTAGTGATACAGAAATATGTTTCAAACTACATTGTGAGAGTTTTTTTTTTGTTTTAAAAATGTCTGTTTGAAATAGATTACATATACACTTGACTTTATAGTTCAGATTGTTTAATTGAAGAAAGGACACATAAGTAATTTTATATCATCTATTAAGAGTGAAGTGAAATAGAACATTTACATCAAAATTCGGATTTTTGGAACCAGCAGGCCCTATCATAAAAATCTAAGTCGATGTTTTCCACATGTTGTTTTACTTTGTAATATATTTGAAAATTTTAAACTAGAAGCAAAGTTTCCACATTAACACAACTCATCGTTTGCATACTACAAAGCAAACGCAGAAGGAGGCCAAGGCCACAGCCCATGCGCACTGGCTCCAGGAACACCCCAGGTCTTTCTGCAGGGGTCACTCCAACTCCAGTTTTCTCACCCCTGAACTGTAGACCCCTTCTCCAGAGAAGGACCAGGGGGAACTTTAGCGCGCTCTCTCTCTCTCTCTCTCTCTCTCTCTCTCTCTCTCTCTCTCTCTCCCTCTCTCTCTCTCTAACTCATGCTAAAGTTTGTAGGTAGCTATTAAATAAAAAAAGATTTTGCTTTATGGTGCATCCTTTTTATTAACAAGCAACTTCAATAAGTACACCCATTAACTCATCAAACATTAAAAGTTATTTGCACCAGGAATAAAAATAAGCGAGTCTACCAAAGCCTCAAATGTGTGTATGTGTGTGTCTCTTTCTTTTAAGATGCTATTTTGTTTCATCTTTTAATTTTTAAGATGCTATGGTCATTAGTTTTAATATTTATTTCATTTGTAATTATTTGTATGTATACGGGTCTGGGGATGTGAGTGCAGTTGACAGTACAGGCCAGAAGAGGCTGGGAGATCTTGTGTGGAGGTACAGGTGACTGGGAGTTGGGTTGTGAGTGTTGGGAACTGAGCTCAGGTCCTTTGACAGGGCAGTATATGCCCTTAATGGCTGAGCCATATTCCCAGACCCCAAAGCCTTTCTTTTTAAAGCACTGGTTCTTACTGTGAGAACCTTTGGAATGAGTGCACCAGCAATGTAAAAGTCAAAATAAACGACCTTGCCAAACTACTACCTCACCTAACTTACATAAACAGGATGACATTTAGTTGGCAAGGCTGTAAAGGAGTATGGTTAAAACTTTATTAGTTTATATTTGTGCAGTGAAGAAACATGACAGGGAAGGACACCATAATATCAAATACAAAAAGCAAATAGACCCAGGAATGCTGCTGGCTTGGAGATGATTCTGCGGCTGAGACACAGTTCTTAATTCAACCCAAGCTGTATCTATTCGGTGCCTAATAACTTGTAAAAACTGAGCAGGGCACTGCAGCATGGATAGACCCATCATTCCCTTAACTATCTGATAACCCAGGGTGAAAACCGCCAAGACTGTAATTCAATTATAAGAAACAATGTGATCAAAGGAAGGTGTTTGCTTGCAGTTAATGAAATTATCAACTCATTTCAACATGCTCTTTGGAAACCATTTCTTACTGACTGTTACATTTAGGCATGTGCTCTGTGGCCGTAGCTGAGATAAACCCCTGGCTCACACTGCACGAAGTTGCTATTTTACTCTAGATGACAAAACCTGCTGCCGGAGTGGCAGCCCCAAACTGGAACACAGGTTGGGTGTGGGGAGTCTTTTATTGGCCACTATGATAAAACGTTAGCCTCCATGCTTGGTTTCTAAAGATCGACACAACAGTTGAGCTGTCAGGCTCTAATCCCAACTGAACTCTTTTCTCAGGAAAGGAAAGTGAAGATAGTTAACTCCAAAGACCCGCTAATGGTATTCCGAGGATTAAACATGCTGTACCAAACCACGTTGCCTCACATTTATTCTCTTTGCCCAGCCGAAGGATATATCAATAACTCCTTGTGGATCTGAGTCATGTTCATCGTCAGGTACAGACATAGTACTGACTAAGGAAGACTTTGCTAGACTACACAAGTCTTCATGATCCTGATCCTTTGACTTTCCACAGGAGTTCCTGAAGAAAACAACTAAACTAAATGCTCAATAATTAATAATAATAACAGCAATAATTTGTGATAGTCACTCTCAGCTTGCAAAACCAGAGTTCTCCACAGCCCTTCTCCATTTCTCCCCTAGTGAATCACTCTTCACCTCCCCTGCTCCCGGAAAGGATTGTTTCATATCAGCACACTGATTCACTGCCTGCAAAGGTCCTGATCAACTTTTCTGACTATGCCCTTGGGTTGGAAAAAGGAGTCTGGCATGGCAAAGGAAGATGGATCCACACAGAGCCTGTGCCTGTCTTGTGCACAGTAACCCACAGACCACCCTGCAACACAGAATGAAATGTTCCACTTGAACCATGGTTCAATATGTTAGACACTCACCCATGTGGCTTACAGTACACTTGAACTAGGATGGGTGTGTATAAAAACTGGGAGTTTTTATAATTTGAATTAGCATAAATTTAACTTGAACAGCCACGTGTGACTAGTCGTCACAAAACTGACCACAGAAAATTCTCTTGTTAACGCCAGGCAAGACCTCCTGGTTATCAATGTTTCATTTTTCCCGATGCTTCAGTAATGTCTAATACAATCACTTCTTCCGTAAATATCTTCTTTCTGTTTGTTGTGGAACCTCCACTGATTCTTGTGTTTTTGGTGAAACCTCTGACTTTGGACTTCACATCTGTTGACTGCTTGTTGTGTTCACACTCCCAGACCTGA
Source organism: Peromyscus melanophrys (assembly GCA_902168415.1). Classification (NCBI taxonomy): domain Eukaryota; kingdom Metazoa; phylum Chordata; class Mammalia; order Rodentia; family Cricetidae; genus Peromyscus; species Peromyscus melanophrys. The sequence goes on along the minus strand of CABHPR010113909.1, from coordinate 29,016 downwards.
AATACCCCAGGACCTTCACACTCCACTCTCTGATAATCTCTTGACATTGTGTCAATTACAATGAAATATCTCCAAACACAGACTGCCAGAGCCAAAGGGGCAACCAAGTTCTTTACCCAGTACCTACTTCAATACCCAACAAGCAGAAAGCAACACACTTAACTTCTCAGCTCTGCAAAAATCCACCTCTTCTTAGTCTTCCCACGGCAGCAGGGGCATCTACATCCACCTAAGCTCATCACAAAACTAGGCAGCTCTCCTTGAATCCTCCTACCTTCTCTCTCAACTTTGACTCTAGGTAGATAAACAAGCAAGGGCCCTAAGCGGTGAATGAAGAGTAATGTTTATTTTAAGGGAGATAGAAAGGGGCTAAGCAGTTTCAGGTTTGGGAGAAAAAGCTGCTATGGGGAAAATCATTTGAAAGAGGTGCCGGCGGGATTTAGAGAGGCCAGTGGGAAGGTACGGTGAAGACTGATTGGGTGATTCTGGAGGTGGAAGTCGGGCAGAGAGATGCAGAGGGTGACAGGGAGTTGGGGATGGAAGATGATGCCTAGGATTTGACCTTAAGAAGCTATGTGAAAGTTAGGACAACTACTGAAATGAGTCAGGTGCTCAAAGAAGCAGTTTTGCTTCTGATGGAGGCTGCTGCTGTTGCTGGTTGTTAACCACCAACATGTCTGTTCTATATAAGCATCATGAAGGCGGGTCTGACAAAGGGAGAGAATTCAATTCGGTCCCAATCTATTAAGGCACTACTGTGGTCTCTCAATACATCTGGAGTATTCTGGAGACATTTTCCATTCTAAATAGATGCTTAAGTAAAGAAACCTAACAGCTGCAAACATGGACAGGGCATAAAAGGAAGTTCACAAATTCTTCCCCATTGCCTTACAGGACAGTGCTTGCTTCTGAAAGATACTGTGCTTGGTGGTAAGAAATCTGTGTTCAGGAAGCAACTAAATGAGAAACTGATGAGGAGAAGTATGATACAGAGCAAGGGCGCTTTCTGTAGAAGGTTAATACTCTTATCAGTCGCACACTGAAACACTCAGTCACAGAAAACATTTTTTTGCTCTTTATTTCCATATAAAATCTACTCACTAGAGTGAGGGTTGTGTGGAGCTCAGGGTATGAGTGTTTTAAGATCCCTTGCCCCTGAATTTGATTCCCTAGTAAGGCCTGAAAAACAAGCAAACTGCTCTCTTGATCCTTCATCTTACGCACACTCACAGGATTAAGCATCCACATCCTAAAAAATAGTCTCATCATCAACACGGGGGTGGCAGATGCACACCTGAGCTAGCACAAGTGCCCAGTTTGACTCTAGACCAAGTGTTTCAACTGGAGACAGTGCTAAAAACAAGGCAAGAGGGTTGGGGACTTAGCTCAGTGGTAGAGTGCTTGCCTAGCAAGCACAAGGCCCTGGGTTCAGTCCTCAGCTCCAAATTAAAAAAAAACAAGGCAAGAAATTAAAATTAGCAGCAATAACAAAATTACCTTCACACTTCTAAAAAGGTTCATTTTTTTTCTTTGTGTTTCAAGGAAATTATTTATCTGTTCCTCTACAATGACTTTAATATCCTTGTTAATCTCTAGAAAAATGTTTATCTAACAATATCTGAATTTTATTCCAATGAATAAGAATATGATTTCTGACATAGTTCCCTCACAGCATGGCAGGCAATGGCAGTATTTAACACTGACCTTTGTAAACTGATTTCATTTATATGTAAGAAACACTCATGACTGAGCATGGTCTTTATGTGTTTCAAGAAAAATACTCTATAATTTTTAGAGACAAATATTTTAGATTAAAATGACTTTAGGATACGTTTGATACTTTCTTGATTATAATAGTTTCGTTAAGTCATTGAGACTGTATTGTCATTACAAAAGCTTTGAGAGAAACTGCATTTTGCTGCCATTCAAAGCACTAGAGAAAGACATTTCTCACATTAAACATAATTCTTTCTTTCACTACTTTATACACAGTTTGATCAATAGAACAATACATTCTCTTCTTTCTTCTATATTTGTTAAAAAGATACAATTATTCCTCAGTATCTTAGAAACAATGTGGTAGGCGATTAAAGAATAGAGTGAGAAAGGAGATGTGCATGTCTCATTTGTACGATTATGAAAGAGCCATCCCGCAGAAAACAAGGTTTTTAGGCGTCATGAAAGTTTCAGTCTCATTTGAGATATAGGAAATCTCTCCAGATTCTGGGGAGCTCCTGGGGACTGAAAACTTGATTCTTTGTTGTGTCTTGTCAAGTTTTGTGCTCTTCATTTATGTCCACAAAGCTTAACGATAAAGGCTCCACATTTGAAAAAGTCACAAGAAAATATGATCAACTGTAAACTCCTACTAAACGTTCTGGAACTGTGCACAAAAATCTCCAGCAGGACAGTAAAGACATCAAAACATGACTTTACAGATTATTTTAGTATCATACCTGTATGTTTAGATTTGGTGTTGTCTTGACATGTTTAGTCTCTAGCAGAGTTAGTGTCAACTTCATGATATCTAGCTAGCTATATGTCTTGTTTGTGACTCATACAGCACTGAGATATCTAAATTTCAAAATACATGAAGAAGCAATGATAGTACTGTCTTTGGATGCTTGGCTTGGTACCAGTATTATAATAATTATTGAGGTCCACAGATGAATAGTATTCTTAGTTCACATATTAAAAAATTGGAAATCTAAAAGTCAAATTTCCCCTTGAGAATCATAAAACCTGAGAATCTGAGGGACAATTCTTTGTTTATCTTAATCACCAAGAATTGGGTCTTTAACCTTGGTATGCTAAAACATGTCTGAAAAGAATCAAATGATAAATGCATGGTGGAAATTAAAACATCCAAATTTGGAAGACTACCTTATAGTCAAAAGGAGCTGAGGATAACGTTAAATTTCTGAAGCATTTTGTACATTTTAAAAATATCAACAAAATATTTTAAAGTTTAATAAAATAAAAAAAATGCAGGAGTCAGATCAAAAGCAAAGTGAATTTTTAAATATTTGATCATAATACCAATGCACTTCACATTTTACATAACAAAAGGCATTAAGTATAGCCAATTGTTATTTTTAATAATAAGAGGCATTAAGCATAACTTTCTAAACAGCTTGTAACGGAATCTTTTGCAAATAAGTATGGACATTTTTATTCACATGACAAAAAGCAATGAATTTCCAGATGACTTCTTTATGAGATGTCTTCTAAGTAAATAAGTTCAAAGTTATTGCCATTTGATTTATGAGGCATATCTTAATGTTAAGTATATCTGTAGCCGAGAATACACAGGAACATGATCTTTGGCCATGACCATAGTTGGAGTGCGTTCCTTCTTATTTCTAGCTCATTACCATCAGATAAACAATGATTAATTCTCTGGGAATCACTCCCATGCACTAAACTGTTTTCCTTATCTTCTACCTCACTCCAAGGTCATGGATTTTACAAGCTTTGCTTTGGGCTGTATTTCAAAATATTCCTAGCAAAATATCTCTTTCTAACACCAAGCAATGAAAAGCCAATCTTACTAAGTTCCTTAAATACTTTCCATGAAAATGGCAAAGGAATTCATTTATTAACTCAATTTTCACTTAAGCAAAGAACCCTTTTAGTCTTATCATCCTTTAAAATCACTGTAGACAGCCATAAGTGGAGTTGTTTTATATAATTTTAGACATGAAAATAGAAGAAATATAGATTTTAATTTTTTATGAACAGTTTAAAAAGGATAACAGACAATTTAATGGCTTTTACAATGTTAACCAGTCTTTATGGAAAGTCATGGTGTTGGTCTTGCCTCCCACAGGCCCACAGCAGAACAGACCAAAGAGGAATAGAGCCACTGAGCTAAAGGCTGTCATCAACTTTGAATACAGCCAGATTGGCAAAATGCAAGAAATCCCTGTCCATGCAGACAGACAAGTAGGAGAGTCTCTCCATTTTAACCCCTTAAGGGAAGGAACTCTGCAATGGCTCCTCTACTCGATGTTCTATTTTTGTGTCTGTCAGCCCCTTTCAGCCTAGAAAGCCGATGTTTACTGCTCACTTCCTAAGAATACAAACCCCATTTTGTGGGATGAGGTATTGATTAGCATTGCATATAAGAGCCAATTCAATGTTTAAAAGTAAATTGGTAAAAGTTTTAACGTTCCACTGTAAAAGAATTAAAAAACACTGGTAGTCTTTATTCTTTCCAATTCAATGTCCTTGTTAACACTTCAAAGTCCTCAAACCCATCATAAATGTCTCGAAGAGTGCGCTTTATCATTTTAGCTGATGTATTAAAGAACAGAATGAGTTTTGCTAGACTGCCCCCATACCTCTTATGATAAAAATTAAAAGAAAATTAAAAAGCATTGAATTAAAAAGCCAAAAGCACAGGCATGTTTCCAACAGGAAGCTGAAAGCAAATCTTCTACCAGAGCATCCTTCTGTTTCAGAGGATAGGACCACACACACAAGTGTACTTTTGTGCGTACGGGCAGGCGTGGTGAATAGTTTTAAATGTCAGCTTGCCACAACCTAAAATCAACTTGGAAGAGAGAGTCAGTTGAGGAGCCGTCCAGAGCAGGCTGGCCTGTGGGCACATTCATGAGGACTGTATTAAATATGAAGCAATGTGGGAAAACCAAGTCCATTAATGGATGGCATCTTGTGGGCTGGCCCTGGGCTCTATGTGAAAGCTGGCTGAGTTCCAAGCAGGAGCAAACAAGGAAGGATGCACTCATTCTCTCTGCTCTTGAGTGTGGCAATGATGTCACTAGATCCTTGGTTTCTGCCTTGACTTCCCTCAGATGATGGGCTGTATTATGGAATTGTAAGAGAAAATAAACTCATGTTCCCCTCAGCTACTTTCAGTGAAGGTGTCTTATCACAGCCACAGAAACAAAATGAGGGTGGCAGGTGGGAGACAACACAATTAAATAATAACCATGGATCAAAAGACATTTTGAAATTAAACATTAATTGCTATTTAAAATATAGTTTCATGTATTTCAGAATGGAAGATTGCCTGTCAAAATATTTTGCTATGCAAAGGAAGTTGTCTCACTCATCTAGAATGACCTGGAGCAAGACTCCTCTGGGCTCCTCTTCTCTGAATGCAAGAATCCATCAGCAGTGGGGCAAATGAGGGCCACTCCAGCTTTTTTAATATTCATACATTCAACAACCAAATTACTTCTGCCTCAAGAATGAAACATAAAAATTGGACTGAAGAAATACAATTTTTTTTAAAAGAATTTGTGAAATGATGAGTTCTGGACAAATGAACTTTCAAAATAATTATAATCAAAGATGATGTGAAAATAAAGCAATTTGCTGGCCATCTTAACCAAAATGGAGGCTTACACAACTGTTCATATTCCTTACATGTTAGAGTATACATGTAAACCACAAAGGAGAATTGATTGTTGTCCTGTAACTTTTATTTCTAAAGATTATGTGGGGGCTGCAGAGATGGCTCACTGTTCAAGAGCATTTATTATTCTTGCAGAGGACCTGGGTTCAGTTACCAGCACCCACATGGAAGCTCCCAACCATCTGTAACTCAATCTCTAAAGTACCTACATTCTCTTCTGACCTCCATGGGCACTGCATGCAAATGGTACACAGACATACATGCAGGCAAGAACATCCACACACATGAAAAATAAAAATAAATCTTAAAAACAACCCACAAAAATAACATGACCCCAACTGAAGGCAGATTGGGAAAATCCTTAGGAAATCTCATATTCTCAGATGAACTCTGAAGCCTTAGGGCAATGGATGGTATGTTTGTACTCAAGCCAAAGAAGAAGTTTTACTAATGATTTTAAGATATAATAAATCAATATCAGCATAAATATTCAGGTATCTTAATAAAACAAAAATATTCTGACCTTTGGGGCAAAAATTACCTCAAACCTTACTCAGTTTGCACAAGGTTGATTGAGATCTTCTTTGACAAAAGCCAATATCAGCTCTCAAGTTTTCATTGACAAGGAATCTAAGTAGATCTATTCCTATGATAGCTACCACAACCAAACGACAGTAACAAACAGGCTATCACAGAGCTGGGGGCAGCTAGAGGATGAGGTCTAAGTAACTCTCTTTAAGAAACGAAACTAAAAACCAGTTTTGGTGGCAGCATATGATTTTCATATTCTTAATACAGTCTCAGACCAATATCTCAGTTACAATGAGGCATCATCTTGGTTACATATGTGAAACAGAGAGAAACATATGTGTAACTATTTGTTAGCTACAACCTACTTTGAATTTTTCTCATCACAAGGTCATATTGGTTTTTGCCAATATGTTTATAGCAAACACTAATAGAAATTCACACTTGCACGGGCAAAGCAAATTTGTTCAGACAATATATACCTTGTTCAGAGCTTTGAAAGTCAACATTGTAAAAAATTCTGCTTTTTCTCCCCTTTTGCTCACTGAGTATCAGTTTCTTAGGTTGAGTTTCTAAGATCTTATTTTGAAAAGGCGGTCTTCCATCTATCCCTAACCCACACCTCTGTGTGCTTCTCCAATTAGCATTGGGTCAGAGAAAGGAGCACATCCCAGTCTCTTCTCTAATGACTAGATAAACACAATCCATGGGATCTAATTTAATTATGTATAGTGTGTGGATCTTCTCATTAGCTGTAGTTGACTGAATATCTGCAAGTCATTTGATCCATTCATCCTTTCTCCCAGTTTCCCAGTTTCAGAAAACATTCAGTCAATGGTATTGAGTGAGAATTTACTATGTGCCAGCTATTGTCCTGTATAGATTTTTTCAAATAAAGAAAAAGACAATAATATGCTGTGCAAGTCCAGGTTAAAAAGCAAGTGCCTTGCTGAGGCTTTCAATACAAAAAAAAAATGTAATGAAGTTGGTAACAGAGCTGGAAAGACAAAAAGGAATGGGAGCCAGGCTGGCAAGAAGAAAAAGCAAAAACAAAACAAAACAACAACAATAAAAAAAAAAAACCCACCAAACAAACCTACTTCATGTGTTGTTCTTTTGGTTTGACATTTCATACATGTATATTGTGGATTTTAGTTGTTTATATTCCCACCCCCTTTCTTATCCCCCCCCCCCTTGCTGGAAGTCTTCTCAGCAAGACCCTCTCCTCCTTTCACATCTTGGTGTGTGGCCCCCAACTGAGAATTTCTTGTTTCAGTGAGAAGCAACCTTTCAGTGGCGATACCACTGAAGAAAATGACACCTCTTTCCCCAACAACTGTTATCTCCAAAAGTCCTTCAGGGAGGGGTGAGGGACCTCAGGGACCCCTTTCCCTGTTCATGATGAAATGTTGATGTACAATCTTGTGTGGATATTGTGCAAATATATACAACTACAGTGAGATCACCAGTGCAACAGCCATGCCGTGCAGGAAAAAATCTTTTTAATGCTCATCTTTTTATGGCTCTTATATTCTTTCTGCCTCCTCCCACAAAGTTCCTTGAGCCCTAGAGGGGGTGATGATGTCCCATTCCAGGACAAGTACTCCATCATGACTTATTCTCATCACATAACAAAAAGCTACTCTCATCTCCAGAAGTAGAAGAATAGAGAGAACAGTGTCAGAACACATTTTTTTTCTGTGCTTTTACAGAGTGCAGAGAAACAGGACTGCACCAAGAGATGTGTAATCAGATGCTGTCATAGCCAAGGAACACGACCAAGTCAGCAAGACAGAAGGAGGAATGCTTTCCCGATTTCCTGGTGCTATCTTTCTCTCATTTTTCTCATTGAACTTAGGAAGTACATCGGCCTGGGAACTTCGCAAACATTGTAGGAAATCAGCAAAGAAAGCATAATCCAGAGACACCTAGAAAACAGTAATGCTTTACCATTTCAAGTTGTCAGTCTATAAAACCATTCTCAAAATGTCTCCAAACCAAGTGTGCATATGTGCGCACAGACCAGCACACACATGTGCATGCACTTCGGAAGTCACATTGGCAAGGCAACAATGTGCAGAAAGTAATATACAGAGAGCTCAATCTTTTTTGTTGTTGATTTTTTGTTTTGTTTTTGCTTTTTGGTTTTTTTTGCTTGTTTGTTTGTTTTTTGAGACAGGGTTTCTCTGTGTAGCTTTGCGCCTTTCCTGGAACTCACTCTGTAGCCCAGACTGGCCTTGAACTTACAGAGATCCGCCTGGCTCTGCCTCCCGAGTGCTGGGATTAAAGGCGTGCGCCACCAACGCCCGGCTGTTACTTAGGTCTTTTAACCACTTTCTTCCCAGTCTGAGGTACTGATAAATTTCTCTCAAACTAGGATATTTATTTAATTTTATCTAGTACCCTCTGTGTGTGTGTGTGTGTGTGTGTGTGTGTGTGTGTGTGTGTGTGTGTGTGTGCTGTTCACATTGTGGAGGGTGTGTGTGCAGAGGTAGATGCCAGGCATTGGGCATCTTCCTCTATCACTGTTAATCTTATTTTCATTATATATAATATATTGTTATATAATATATTATATATAACATATATATGATATATATATATATATATATATATATATATAAAATATTGTTTGCTGTTTGTTTGAGACAGTTTTCCTCTCTGAACCTGGAGCTCATCTATAGGACGGCTTTTCTCTGCCTCAGCATAAGGATCTCAGACAGGTACTGTTGTGTTAAGCTTTTTATGTGAATTCGAGGATCTGAACTCAGGAACTCACACTTGTGCAGCAAGCACTTTATACAACTGGAACTATCCCCAGCCTCTCTAGTCCTTTTGGCTCATATCTCATGTGACCACTAAGAAAGCCACTTAAAAATAAAATTATAATAAACTGTGGAAGTGTGTTGTTTATTTTTTTTCTCTTTAATGTAAATTTTTAGTTTTTTGCCTTTTATTTTTCATTATGTATACTGATTGGAAAAAAATACCCATTCTGATATTAATGCGTACTTTCTTTTATATTTTTAAAGGTATGTTTATTAAATGCTATCAAATTTATTGGCAGTATTAACAATAGATATTCTTTTCATTCTTTCTTTCATATCCTTTTATTTTTGATCCACTTGCATTTCTTAGTTCATATACATAATTCCTTGGACATATCAAACATATATTATGCATATATGTGATATATAATACAGCCAGCCAACATAAGTCTTGCTCTGTGGTTATTGCCCTCCCCCACCTTCATGAGCCACACAATTGCAGTCAGGGTTGAATCTCAGCTCCTCACACTTCCTGTATGGTTCCATCCCTGTGGGGTGCTGAATAGTGCTTCCTATGATGCCAAATCCTTGCTTTTACCCGGGTTCCAGATTCAGAGTTGTTCTAGATGGCTCATGCAACTAAAGTTTAACTTCTGCATAATAAAACAAGTGTCTTGCAGGTTCATGAGACCCTAGAATGTTGAAAGGATTAGGAAACATTTGCTCTTGTTACACTGAAAACAAATCACCTACAAACCGGAGAGTTGTGATTTTTCCAGCGGGGTGCTGGAAGTGTCATGCAGCCGGAAGACAAGCCCTAACTCTAGTCACCGGGTGACATTTTTCACATACCCAAACTCTCCTCTTATGCACTTGGTTTATATGATGGAAATTTGGACTTGTGAATGTATATTTAAACCCTGAAACCTCAGAAAAGAAGAGTAGGTGCTTTGATCTCTGCCAGCTGTCCCAGTGACTTCAGTGTGGGTCGGTAGATATGCTGACATTGAAGAGAAAGGTTGCAGCCGGAATTGCGGGCCATGTGTCAAATCAGGAATGGATGGCAAGAGATGCAGCACGGGGGTGTTGGGGACACATCACAGAGGAGTGAGTGACAGGGAACGATGAAAGCCTGAGCTAACTGGAATGGAGAGAGTGGAAAGGATGTAGGCTGACATTGGGTTACCAAAGTCTGAAGTCCTCGATGGGAGTTTCAATCCAGAAGAGACAGGGAATGAGAACAGAACTATGTCCTTCTGGTTTACCAGGGGAGAGAAGTCGCCTCACAGGCGTAGCCGGCAGTACTTCTGTCTCACAAGCGGGAAGGATACAAAGCATACAGCAGAAGATCAGTTTTTGAAGAAGCAGGTCCTGAGCACACTCCACAAGTATGCTTCATAGTCACAGGAAGGCGAGAACATCATACTTATTTGCTATAAGACAAGCTACGCCCTCTAAGCTCACTGTCACTCAAATTGCAAGTTATATTAACAAGCAGTTTCCAACTCAGTAATTTAAAGTCTTCCCACGAGAAACGTATTTCTGAGGAAATCATCACATTATCATTCTGAGAATTGTATTTTTTTCTTTTATAAAAAGCAATGTAAACGTGAAGGGTGAAAATTGGTGTGTTCTAAAGGTCTAGCATGGGCCAAGCAACACACTAAGAATGGCTGGTGACCCCTCACACCACATCAGGCGACCTCCAAATCTTCTGGAAACATCCTACAAGCTGGCTGTGAAACTGGGCCAATTTCAGCTTGCCTGTGCACCAGAGCTCAATGTAAAGGTCATCAGAATGTTGCAGGCTGAGACTGATAAGTGCCCTTATCTCCACCTAACTCATCTCCTCGTGGAGGCAGCTTTAATGTCTGGATGTCTAGGAGAATTAACCTGAATCTAAGCACTCATTTTCAGAGTAAGCAATTCTCTTCACATTTTTCACTTTCTCCTAAAACCGATAGTCTTTTTTCTGTACATATAGAGTCATTTAATCATACATGCGGGTCCTAAATGGTAGCCCCACCCCGACACTATGATATAATTACTCATTGTGGTTTTCCACCAAGAGGTTATCTTCCCTTCATTAGTTCTATGTTTTATCATTTTACATTTCAAAGCTCATAGAAATTATTCTAGGCAAAGGTTTTTTCCCTCCCATATTTCATATCTGGTCCCAAAAGGCAATACTGTCAAAATACATTGAAATCTATGGTGGTTACATTTTCATGCATTCAAAATTACACTCTCAATTTGTTTCTTCTGGCAAAAATAACTTTTTACTTTCTGAGTGATGGTGGAAGATGGAATAACATACATCAAGAACATTCAGTGAGTCTTTCCAATGGGAGAAAGACAGGCATCAAATGAAGACTCTTGACTTAGCTGATCCAAAGACTGCAAATCATCAATGGGTCCAGCGTCCCCTTATTCTTATTCAAATGAGCTAACCAATCACAATGCAATACATTCATCTTTCTGAGCACAGTGTCTTTTTGAAGGTCATATATTTAAAATATGTACTTAGCATCCCTGGGTTTACATTCCCACTCACATGAAACTGTCCATCAAGGACATCATCAAGATAGGTTTCCAGTGCCTTAGCTATGGTCACTTCCTTAGTTATGGTTTATATTGCTGTGGTAAAACACCACAACCAAAACAAACTCGGGGAAGAAAGTTTATTTCATCTTATACTCCCACATCACAGCCCATCGTCAAAGGAAGTCAGGTCAGGAACACAAGGCAGGAACCTGGAGGCAGGAACTGAGGAGTGGTTCTTAATGTCTTGTTCCTTATGGCTTAATCAGCCTGCTTTCTTTGTACCACACAGGACACTTGCCCAAAAGTAACCCCACCAACAGTGGGCTGGGCCCTCCAACATCAATCATTTATCAAGAATATACTCTACAAACTCGCCCACAGGCTGATCTTACAGAGGCATTTTCTCACTTGAGGTTTTCTCCTCTCAGAAGACTCTGGCTTGTGTTAAGTTGGTATAAAAACTAGCCAGGACAGCCAATAACCCAAGGTAAAGACAGTAATATGCCATTTCTATATAAAGAACTCTGTAAATGTAGAGGGCCAGGCCAAATGTGAGAGAAAAAGCTTAGCTCCTCATAACACTTGTGTAGTCCGGGCTCTCATGTTAACCCATAAGGGAAAAAATCATGGAGGAAAACAGCAATCCTAGCACCCTAAGTCACCTGCCTGGGTGAGAACAGAGCTGATCAGGTGTTTATTCTGAACAGGTAAACAAGATGGCTGTCACTAGACTCTATCACAGGCATGACAACACCCGGAAGAAGGAAACATGCTGTCTCTCAGTGCTTGGCCCATCATGCACTCAGACAGCACTTCCCATTGATTATCCTTCCATCATCTGAAAGGTGAGAAGAGAAGTTAGAGACCCACAAATAAAGAGAGTGGTTGGGATTAGGGCACAGCCCCTGCCATCTGATTATGATGAGTTGATAAGGCTGCAGGTTAGGGTTAACACAGAAAGAAGACAGGCTTATCGTTTACAAGGCAGAAGCTGTAGAAAGAGGACTCAGGGTGTTATTGGATGGTGGAGAAAGGGTACTCTGGCAGCAACATCCAGCAGCTACACCGTGGAGCAGCTCAGATGTCCACTCCGTAGGGACACTGTCCAGATGGGGGTTGGGATGTGGAGACAGGGGCCAGTGGCTGACTAAGAGGAAACACAACTGCCCAGCTCTGGCAGGTTCAGAAAGTAGAGTAAATGGTGACATCATCTATAGGAAGACTGTGACATCGCTAAGCCACACAGGCAAAGAATTAGACAATAAGTCTCAAAGGGACTTCCATTGCTGCCTTCTTTCCTGTCTCTCCATGTTCACCTACTAAAAAGAGGGAAAGGGTATGCCCCCAAGTCATTCTTCCTCAGCCACCTGCAGCTGAGTCTACTGCATAGGACAGAAACTCTAGGGCTTGTGTCCCTTCTCAGGGCCATTTGGGCTGGAAACCAAAACATGAAACCAAATCTAAATCTTCTTCTTCTTTTTTTTCTGTTAACAATCAGAAATCACTAATGAGCTACAGAAAATATTTGAGAAATGAAAGACGGGAATGGGAGTTTAGTGACGTCAGAAAATAAATGAAATCATAACTTACTGAAATTGCCCAATAAACTGAATAGAGATGGTTAGTGAAGACATTCAGCCAACATGTGAATACCAAACTCTCTCAGCAACAAAACAGCTCCCCAGATTACAGCTGGCATGCACTTAAACGGACCCTCACATGTGAAGAGAAAACTTCACCCATGCTACTGTACAATGATCATTTTGTCCACCAGTTTCAGTTAAGTGGGATTAATGGGTAGCTAACATAACTATCGGAACAAGTGGCTGCAAAGCATAAGAACACATCTTAAACCTTGAAGATTTTTCAATCTAATGGATGACAGCACAACTCTAAGGTTTAGTGGAATTCATTCATTCTACATTGCTTGTGTTAATGGAATGATTATATGGTTTTCAGATAAGGAGTTTTACATTACAGTATCGACTGTGAGAAATCACACTATGTGCACAGAACACTGAGTGTGAAACATAGTTTTCAAGGACCTAGAAAAATTAATTATATAGTAAAAAAAAAATTAGGCTTGTGCAGCATAGCAAGTGATTCATATTTTTTTAAAAATGGGAGAAGTAATGATTTTGCTTCCCAAATCAGTCAAATGTCTTACATGTTCTTTCTTTAGTAATGAGACTGTATTTGGCTTACTAGATGAGTTGTTCATGACTGTTAATTCAAAGAGCAAAATACTCATACACATTTCAATCAGGATGAGATTTCTGTTGGCCCATTCACCTTAAATTTGATGCCAAGAACCAGGAAAAAATCTTGGAAGTTCTAAGTTCTAGTTATAAAAGCAGAAGATAAATGTGATTCATGGGCGTTGTGCTTGGGGAACACCCTAACAATGACAGTCTGATTATTTCAAAGCCTGCCTGAATTGGAGTGCTCTTTCCCCTAAAGAAAATCACAGAGGTCTCTAACAGAGTAAGTGAACATACACTAAAATCACACAGAAGACTGTGTTGCTATTTATATTGTGTTGTCAAAGATGCCAGCCACATTCAGTAAACACCCTGCACTTAGCAATAGCTTCACCTATGGAGACAAGAAGAATGGGCTCCGGTTCTTAATATTCCTTGAAAATTTATTTGCAAGTTGTGCTAAAGAAATTAGTCAGAAAGCTCTAGCCCAGCAGTCTACCCACGTTCAACCACCTTTCCACACCTAATGATAATTACACTCTGTGGAACAGGCAGCCTCTAATAAATACCATCACCCTTACAAGACAGAGTTCTGGAGGGGCCTCACTGTTGCCATGGAAATATCTTCAGGCCACCTTGTCCTCAATACTGAACATCACCCTCGTGTTAACCTGCTGAGAAAGAGGGGGGCATATGTTAGCCCAAATTATAGGATAGCTCACTCTGTCCTGATGGTTTATAAATGCCATGTGACCCATAGTTCTAGAACAGTCCCAACAATAGGGAACATGAATCTCAGTGTCAGCCGCCTCTGACTAATGTGCTCTTGCTCCCTTGGTTTTCATCTGACACCCCACCCACCTCACCCCCTGCCAATGTAGCAGAGCAATAAAGGGCAGCAAAGACATCGCCACAGTCACATTCCTTTTCTTCATTCTAAGCTCTGGGATCTGTGACTTCTAAAAGTACTGGTGTGGTTCACAAATGTAAGACAGGGAAATAAGTCTCCTCAGGTCTACTGACAGGAACAGAATCTTTCTTTTTCTTTTTTCTTTTTAATTAAGAAAATTTTTATTCATTTTACATACCAATCACAGATTCCCCTCTTCCCTCCTCCTGCCCCTCCAGTCACCCCCCCAATGCACCCCCATTCCCTCCTACAAGAAGGTAAGGACATGGGGAGTCAGTAGAGCCTGGTACATTCAGTAGAGGCAGGTCCAGGCCCCTGCCCCTGCCTCAAGGCTGTGCAAGGTGTCATACCATAGGTAGTGGGCTCCAAAAAGCCTGCACATGCCCCAGGGATGGATCCTGATCCTACTGCCAGGGGGCCCCTTAAGCAAATCAAGCTATGCAATTGTCTTGCTTATACAAAGGGCCTAGTACAGTCCTGTGGAGGTTCTACAGCCTTTCTCCAGTAACTGATGGAAGCAGAGATCCACAGCCAAACACCAGGCCTGGCTTCAGGAGTCCAGTCGAAGAGAGAGAAGAGGGATTCTATGAGCAAGGGGCATCAAGATCATGATGGGGACACCTGCAGAGACAACCAAACCAAACTAGTGGGCACTCATGACATTTAGAAACAGAATCTTTATAATCATGTCAAGTGGCTGGTAAAGGGGTTACGACAGTGTTCTTTAAAGGGGGCTGTGAAAGGAATCAAGGAGCTTTCTTGAGGCATTTAACAGCTAAAAACTGCCAGTTCAGAACTCATAAAGACTGTGACAGCATGCACAAATTCTGTAGAAGCTCAAGCTAGACAAAATTCTGGAATGGAGGATGGGAAGTGTGCAAGAGGTCCCACCCTCAACCAAGGAGACATTGAAGCTTGCTTCTGGGAGAGAGAAAGGCAATTCTCTTCAATGGAGTGACACCTAATACATTTAACATAGCCTAGGACAGGCCCCCAGCCAGGGAACAGAAGGAGAGAGAGACAAGAGGAAAATGAAGTTGAGTGAGTAGGGAGGTGGGGAGGATCTGGAAGGATCTGGGGGAGGAACATGAATATGTTCAAAATATATTGTATGGAATTCTTAAAGCATAAATAAAAACATTATTTTAAAAAACATACAAGTTCATTTAATATAGTTGCAAATACTTTCAGTGGACATCAAATACAGTTTGGGACTGCAGGTACCAAATACAACTTGGTTATTTATAAACTACTGATAATTTATATGTAACTTATACTTTAAATATGCTTCTTTTAAAGGCCACTTAAACATAAAACCCCAACTAGTTATAAATGATAGTTTAAAAAGTAGAATAATGGAAGTATAGTTATTTGGACTTTCATTATCCCAAAATGCTTATGGTATGCAGAGAACACATAAAGTGTAGCAGAACAGAGAGGGTGTTAGAAGGAAATGTTCGGACAGTGGATAGGAGCCTGGACAGTGTCTAATCCTCTACTCTTTGAGGGTGGCCCTGACCTTCTGACTTACCTTATCTACCTATTGCGTTTCACTCAAACTGACAGGCATCCCAACTGGTACTTCATACAGAGTCTCCCAGTTAGGAAGAGGAAGCGACTTCATCAGCTTCACAGACATGTTCCTTTCAGGAGTTCATGACAGCGTTACCTTACATCTTCATTATAGCATTACTCTAGGTCATCATTTAGTATGATGGGCCCATTTACAGAGAACACTCTGAAGTGTCCTCTGGACTAACAGTGAGTCAACTTCCCACCACAGAGGAACCCATCACTATTAAATCAGGAATCTAAAGCATCTCTTCCTTCTAGTTGTTCAAATGCTGCTCTTAAACACACTTCCTAACATCCGTGTGCTGAAGATCCCACTTTGAATAAGGTGGTCATAAATACTGAGGTGGCGTTCATTGATGTGAGATAGAATGTATTACTATCCATGGAATAGAGAAACCTAAAGACAGGCCCTGTGTCACAACATGATGCTTTGTGTTCAACAGCATTTCTTTGGAGGGCTGCACCCATCCGTACACCCTCTCTTTTTCCTAACAGGATACAATAGCTTTGCTCTGATCAGCTCCTTTACATGTATCACTAGCAGATCATAAGTTTTTCAACAACAGAAAAATTGACCCACAAATCAAAACTTTCTACCTTTCCAGCTGTGTTAACACAGGTTTGTTTTTTCTTTTTTTTTTTTTCTTTTTTTTTTTTAAGTAGCAGAATCTAAAAGAAAATATGTTCACACTCGGCTAATGTCTGATGGACACAGAAATTTAAAAAAACAGGCGATGAACACCAAAACTAACTACATAGTCTAGTGTCTTATTATTTGTGGCAGTCCACAAATACATAAGCCAGTAGATAAGTGGTACAAAAAATAAATAAATAAAAGGAAGAGAAGAAACAACTGATACAGTATTTGAAAACAGCACAGCAATCTGGGCAGCCTTTGTAAACATGCATTAGCATTCAGTATAAGAGAGCGGCCTCCTGAAGCCAATTTCAAGATGGGATTATGCAATTATTTCTGAAACTTTCTTTGAATATCAAGTCATAAATTTCTCAAAGGGGTCGAGTTTAACCCTGGAGAAGAGTTAAAGCCCTGGAAGCTTCAAGCTCTCCCACCGTTCTTGGGCTTAATCTGCAGGAGAAGTCAAGACACACTAGTGAACATGGCAAAGAGGCCATAGTCACACATTTTCAACAACAATTACAACATAGGCAATGCAAAAGCAAGTAAAAGAGAACCAACCCAAATCAAACAAAAAAACCACGAGAAAAACAGATGAACTAGATAGGAAGATGCAACCAGAATCCTCAACCACAGCCAACAGACAAAAATGTGACAAATATTTAAAGGAGTGGAGTGTCATTTATTGTTATTAAGGTTCACTGATAGTCTAGGACCTCATACTTCAATACATTGTTGTGAGATATTGTAAGTTGATTTCCATAAAATCATTTCCTACAAATTGCTGAAATTCTGTTTTCTCAGGAAAAAAAAATCTATAGTGAATAGAATTTTCACTGTTAAAGACAGATAAGGCATTAATTTCTGGAAAGGGTTCTGTATTTTGTTTTGATTTTTAATATGACTCAATTTATTCAACTTTGATGCTATGAGCTCCTGGTAAAACCAAAATTACGTCCAAAATGCCAAAGAATATAGAATCAGAAATCCTAGCCCCCTCTAGGAAAGTATTGGCTATTCATTCCAGTGATATAAAAAACAATATAATTATAATTTGAGTCATTTTATCACAGAGAATCAGCATGTGGTTTCACGCTGTATGTTATAGGGTTTGTGACCATGTGCAATGATTAACTCCTGTGACAAAATCTCTAAAACCACAGCTAAAGGTTAGAAGAAGTTGGTTTGGTTCTTAAAGGTTCACAAGGACTGCTGCCCATCCAGTAGAAAAGTATGATGCTAAGAACACAGGGTACAGAGCACAGGGTGTTGAACACATGGTGCTGAGCACACTGCATCCTCAAGCAGGAAGTGGAGTTGTGCACCAGTACTCAGCTGCCTTTCTCTGTTTCTCTGGTTTTTCTTCAGTCCAGGACTCCAGCCCATGTGATGGGTGCTGCCCACATTCACAGGAGGTCTTCTTACCTCAGTCAGTTCTCTCGGGAGATGCCCTCCACACACCCCGACTAAGGCCACAGTTATTTACTAATCCAATCAAGCTGACGGTGAAGATCAGCCAATTATACTGACGACATTTTAAAATATACTTTAACATCTTGGACTCAGTTAGGAAGAAAAGAACGGAGATACACTCACAATGACACACGGGACTCCGCACAGCCAACTGAGAATGAGGGGTGCCAAGCTGTTGTTATATAATAATATAATATTATATAAATTGTGCTATGTAGCACTAATACAGAGAACTCAGTACCCAAGGATTGTCACTCAAAAAAGCCTATCCTTTGGCAACCACTTACCCTTGGTATTGACATCAATCTATACTCAGCAAAAGTATGTCACCTGCCAAGTATGATGGACCCTGACTCTCATCCCAGTATTTAGGAAGCCAAGATAGAAAGATAGCCATGAAGTAGAGCCCAGTCTCTACACTGAGTTCTAAGACAGCCTGAGCTACAGGGAGATCTGTCTCAAAAACCAAGCCAAACGAATCAAACAAACAAACAAAAAATTCCAAATTATTCTCCAGCATCAATGTGATGGTAATTTGGATTTTACAGCTTTCTGAAGTCTTGATGCCATCTAATTGCCTATTTGTTTTGTTTTATGACTATCCTAGCTCTACACCACATAAAAATTTAAAGGCTATTTTGAATGCTTGCTTGTTATATCCAGTATTATAAGCCAAAGATCTAAATATACCTTTAGAGGTATTGAACATTTTCTCCTAATAGTGATCTGTTCACTCCCCACATCTAGCCCACAGAGTGCCACTGCTCTTCTGTTACTGCATTACCTCTCATTCCCAGAGGACGTCTTACTTGTACAGGTGAAAGGCTTTTGTTCCTTTCTGCCTAGTCTTGGTCTGAGGGACTAGCAACCTGTTTTCATTCATCTGAAGTTCTAGTGATATGTGTCATCATTATGGCTAACTGCTTCGCTCTTAAGACGGGGAATAACAGCGCAATAGCTTCACAAATACACAGTACAGAGCAAGATCAACAAACTTGCGCCCAGTTCCAAGAATTTGTACAAAGACTACTTCTTGTACTCTTTCCATTGCTAACCACATTAATCAGAAGATTCTAATTCTAGAAAGATAATTTCTAATCAGTTTAGTACTGGGCTTTATGCTATAATGTCCCCTTTGCATTATTACCACTACAGTATACACAACATAACTTATATGATGAAATGCCTTATATTGTCAATTCTGGATAAATGATAAGATAGATTTTAAAATTAGATGCTGTTACAAACATCCATCAGAAAAAAATTAATATTCACAAGAATTGGTTTTCCCTTTGAAATGTTCCTATCACCTGATTATCATCACCCAACATAATTTTTCTATCTAAAACCAACCACCCCTCTTTCCTGACGGATCACTTCATCTCAAGTTCCCCTATTTTGTCAATGTGCATCCCACTCTATGCAATGAATCCCAACTCATTCCAGGTACTGCAAACCTGGCTGAGGCTGGAAGGTCACAGACCCAAGAAGAAAACCATTTTCTAAAGTGATGTCCTATCAAACTGCCTTCTAAATGCGTACCTTTGCTGTCACAGATTAGCACAGTTCTCAGGCCTCGTTGAAGAAACTTCCTGTTGAAGCAGATGGAGGTTACTCTAGAGAACCACACTGGTCAGGGTAGAGAGAAAGACTACAGAGTGCTCATTCCCAAACATCTGTGACACAAGCCCTCCTAAGTCTCGGGGAAAACCAAGGAAGAAGCAACAGAAAGAAGCTAGAACCAGAAAACTGGGAAAACTCTAAAAAAAAAAATCAAACTATCATTTGAAGCCCGTTTTTAAGGACTTTAAATGAAACAAATTATCTTTCCCCTGATACACAAATATCCCACTTTTTAAAATTATAGTTGGGATACTTTATGTATTCTTATTGTTTGATCCATGTATTCCATGAGTTGTTTTTTTTTAATTACTGGTCAATATGTTTGCCAGTGTTGGCATTGTCTTTCATATGCCATCTTTGCTGGTCTGTTATTACATACCTTCAGCCTCACAGTCTTTTCATGTTTCCTCTTCATTTTGTAGATTTGTTTTTATTCATCTGTATTGTGTATCACTGTGTCGGTATATGCCACATGTGTGTGGGGGACCCTTAGGTCCTCTAGAAGAACAACGTATGCTCTTCATTCCTGAGTCATTCCTCTGGCCTCATCTGTTTTCTTCTCTTCTCCTCTGTTACCTTCCAGGCAGTTCACTATGTATGTGTATGTGCTGGCTAGTGTGATGTCAACTTGGCACAAGCCAGAGTTAGATGAGAAGAGAGAACCACAATTGAGAATACGCCTCCGTAAGGCTGGCCTGTGCTCTAGTCTGTGAGGCATTATATTGACTAATGGTTGACATTAGAGGGTCTCTCCCACGGCAGTGAGGTGGGGGCTGTCCCTGAGCATGGTAGTCCATGCTATACAAGAAAGCAACTGGGCATGCCTTGGAGGGCAGGCCTCTAAGCAGCACTCCTCCATGACCTCCGCATTAGTTCCTGCTGCGACTTCCCTGGAAGACAGACTGCAAGAAGAAATAAACTCTTTCCTCCAAAGTTGCTTTTGATTACGGTGTTTTATCACAGCAATAGAAAGCTGAACTAAGACAATCGATTTTCCAGTTCACCAATTTTCTCATTAGCTAGATCATGTCTGCTTTATAATCTTGCTATTCCATGTTTTATTTTTGTTGTATTGGTTGCCATTTTTAGAGTAACATGGGTTGTAGGGTTTCAGTTGTTTCAAATTTTCCTGGTCATTTCACCACTTGTTCATTTTTGTGGTCCATCTTTTAGTGCTTTAAATATGTACATACATCCATTTTGTATATTTGATAACTGTAATATGTGGGCTCTATTGCAGTAAACTTCTCTGCTGCTGTGATAAAAAAAAAAAAACAAAAAACAAAAAACAAAACAAACAAAAAAAACCCCCACCTAACCAAAATCAACTTAGGAGAGGAAAAGTCTTGTTTGGCTTCCAGGTCATAGCCCATCACTGAGGGAAGCCACAGTCAGAACTCAAGGCAGAAACTAGAAGCAGAAACCATGAAGGAACTCTGCTTATAGGCTTGCTTCATTTGGCTTACTCAGCTTCTTTGTAGAGCTCAGGCTCAAACGCCTAGGAATGTCACTGATCAAAGCGGGCTGGCCCTTCTCTATCAATTAGCAATTTAAGAACATGTCTCCCGGACTCCCTGAGGGCAGTATGATGGAGGTAGTTCTTTAGTGAGGTTCCCTCTTCTTAGGTGTGTCACGTTAACAACTAAAGTTAACTATGAAACACTCCGCAAGGGTATTCTGAGTTTTACTATTTTGATTCTCAGATAAAATGGGAAGCCTCATGAAGGTGGTGTTTGACTGCTGCCTGCCTCACCATAAGCTTTTAACATCCTGAAAATCTATACCAATGATGCTTGACAGCCAACTTCTGCCTGCTTCTGCTAGGAGCTAGAGCACCACTGGCCTGAAAGTAGCAGTCCATTTCAATGGCCCCAAGTTAAAGATGGTGTGAGAAGTTCAGAACCACCATCCTTATGACTTGCCCAGGTCTTGGTATCCACCCTGCAGTGTTTTTTTGTTTTGTTTTGTTTTGTTTTGTTTTGTTTTGTTTTGTTTTGTTTT
>CABHPR010113908.1:0-22299 GCA_902168415.1 Peromyscus melanophrys | reverse complement strand
ATGGGGGCGAGCGCGGAGGTGGCGAGGCGCGCAGCGAGCTTCTGGAGCGACGCGGCCGCGGCGGCGCAAAGTTAGCCCGGCGCCCCGGGACGAGCGCCGCAGCCTGGGCCATGGGTGAGCACCCCAGCCCCGGCCCCGCAGTGGCCGCTTGCGCCGAGGCGGAGCGCATCGAGGAGCTGGAGCCCGAGGCCGAGGAGCGGCTGCCCGCCGCGCCAGAAGACGTGAGTGCCCCCTCCTGCGCCCCTCAAACTTTCTGGGGGGCGCCACGCCGGGAGCCGCCGCGGCTTCAGCTCCCTACCCGGGGGCAACTTGGAGGCTTCAAGGTTATGTCACTGGAGCGTCCGGGATGAGCTAGGGGCCCCGCGCGTGGGAGGGATGGGTCTCCCCAAATGAACCGGCGCGCATGCCACCCCCGCTCGGGTTCCCGCGGCTTCCCTGCGGGACACAGCTCTGGCCGCTGCGCCGCCAGGAACCTGTCGGCCGCGGAGCCCCCTCCCAGCTGCTGGTGCAGTGCCCGGGACACGGCGTTTTCCTGCAGAGGCGGCCGCGTCACTGTAGAGACTCCCCCTCCCCTCCCCTCCCCTCCCCTCCCCTCCCCTCCCCTCGGCGACCTGCGGTCTCTGCAAGCCAGGGGAAGGAACCGGCGCCCCAGGCTCTGGACAGCGCAGACCAATCTGGAGACCCCCTTCTCGGCTCCCAGATTAGCTCCGGCCAGGCATCTGCCTTGTCGCGACACTGATTGAAATTCAAACTGGCCTTAGTCCCTGAACCCTGCGAGAGCTAGGAGAGCCGGAACGCTGGGACGAAACGCACCCAGCAGGGGGCTCAGGAGTCTTAGACCACGTCGGTGCCAGGAATGGTCCCCAGGGCAGGCTAGGGAGGGGCTACCCCAGAGGGCTTCCCTGCCATCTGCCGCTCAAATCTCTTGTCCGGCAGTCCTGGGAGGCGAGGTAGGGTCTGACACTAGGAGCCCTGGGCACTTGAGTTGTTAAAAGTACCTCCCAGCACCCTGCTTCTGACCTGTCCCTCCCTCGGGGTAAAATTAAGCCAAGAACCCCAACCCGGGAGTCTTAACATCTCTCTCGCTTGCGTGGTCAAGCCAGTCACTTTCTCCTGGCCCTAACTCCCGAGAGAGTCTTACATACTCAGTACTCACACTCAGTTTTGGAAGCATATTGGGGAGTACCCACCCAACCAACCCCCTCCCCAAATCAAGCAGGCAAGACTAGTGCTGAAGCCAGGGTAAGTCTCCAGAGGACAGGGTCTGAGTACACTTGGACTCTGGGCGTGGATGTGGACGTGACCTTTAGGCAGCAGAAGTTATCAGAAACCCTGAGACATAGTTGGGAATCGTCCTTTTTCTCATTCCTGTATCTGACTGTCCTACCCCAGAAACACCCCGTTTCCACCCCGTACTGTGCGTTTCTGCCTTTGCTCATCTGGGGAATTTTCGGGGTTCTTCAGGTGGGCCTCTGAGCCTGGTTCTGACTGCTGGGCACCAGCTGGGAGGTGATGTCGGAAACCTCAGGGGTCTGCAGAAACCTTGGTGATAAGTGCCTTTCTTTCTCTTCTTCCTCTCCTGCATGGCCTCCCTCTCTACCAGCACTGGAAAGTCCTGTTTGAAAAGGTATGTGAGCAGTTAAATCCCTCCCTTCCTCCCAGTCCTGCCTGAAACCCATCTCAGTCTCCCTGCCTGCTTGCGTGGGCTTCCCTAGCTCGGTGCTCCTGAGATGGTGACGTACTGTGGAGGCGTGGCTTAGTATGTCTAGGGCGGAGCCACATTGTGCTCTGGGTTTCAGAGACAGCAAGCTGTAGGCTCCCTAGAGAGAATCCTTTTTCTCCCTCCAAATTCTCTTTGCACCATGGCTGGGCTTACACCACTTAGGAATTGAACAGCATGTATTAAAGTTTTCTATATGCAAGTGTGTTGCAGTAGGAGGCTGGGGAGGTGGGGGAGGGGCTTAAAAGAACCTTTCGGCTCCCTTTCTGCTCCTGTTAGGAAAAACGCTTGGCCTCCATAACATAAAACCTCTGTCATCCTTGGGGAGGAAGATTTGTTCATAAAATGGGCTCTTTTGAAGGCCGATCTTGTGTCCCATTCTGCAGTGGGGATGGGCCAATGCTGGACGGTTTACAAATGAAAACCAGTATGTGATTATTTGCTGTATAGGGGTGAGGAGTAGAGTTGGAAGTACCAAGTGTTGGGTTTGAATTTGGAGATGGACATTTGGCCCTCACTGGGGAAATAGTTCTTTTTTGCTTGGTACTTGGGTACTATTGGATATTTCTTTTCCATGCTTGTACCATAGTGCCGAAGAAAAGAGAGGCAGGTGTTCCAGTGTGGGTGGGAACTGAACACTTCAGTCACAGCCGAGAGTAACTGTGCCGTGAAGTTTGTGCGACTTTAAGAGATCTGCTTGTGTAAGCCAGGTGTGGTGGCACACACCTGTGAAGTCTTCATTCGGGAGGTAGAGGCTGGACAGTCAGGAGTTCAAGGTCATCCTTGGCTCTAGAGCTACTTTGAGGCTAGCCTGGGTTAGTGAGTGGGGAGGGGGGTATGAAAAGGCATCTTGATCCAGACCTTTGTTATAGATGGGAAAGTTTTCAAAAGCGTTTGTACAGTTTCTGAACGCGTATGGATTGCATGTGCACTGTGTATGCACAGTGCCTTCCGAGGCCAGAAGAGAGCATGGGATCCGCTGGGGCTGGAGTGACTGATGCTTGTGAGCTGCCACGGGGGTGCTGGAAACTGAACCTGGGTCCTCGAGAAGAGCAGCCATCTCCTGCTCCCTCCCCTCCTTTAAAGCAAGGCTGTTGTAGGATCCAGGTGATACCTAGATGCTGTCACTGTGGGAGAGGTGATGTGGGATACAGGGACGAAGGAACTGCTTAGTTGCTGCTGAAGCGAATGCAGACAAGCAGCTCGTGTTGGCCAGTTTTCCATTGTCATTATATGAAGAGAAGAGATATGTTTGGCTTATGGTTTTGGATATTCTGGTTTTTTTTGGGGGGGGCAGGAGGTGTTTATTTTTTGTGACAGGAGACAAGGTTTCTCTGTTTAGCCCTGGCTGTCTTAGAACTTAATCTGTAGACCAGGCTGGCCTTGAACTCAGAGATCTGCCTTCCTCTGCCTCCTGAGTGCTGGGACTAAAGGTGTGCACCACTGCCTGGGTGATTTTGGTTATTCTTACCCGTGATTGGATGGCCCCTGCAAGGAAGCAGACCCAAGCAGAAGTATGTAGTGGGGTGAAAGCCACTGGCCTCATGACCGTGGGGCAAAGAGAGGGGAGAGACTGAATCCCACACCCCGCTTCCAGACATCCCCAGTCACCTAAAGGCTCCTTACTAGACCCAATAACTCCAAGCTAGAGATCAAACCTTTAACTCATGTCACTTTGAAGGTGACAATGAGGTTGGAAAGGAAAGATATGGTGATAGGAGAATAGGAAGATATTAATAGACTTGAGTAGCTGAGGGGAACCACATCCCCAACTGAGATTCTGAACTTAAAGGGAGAGGAAAAAGTGGGGGGTTCAGGTTGGCAAAAACCAACAGCTTTAGTGACAGCCAAGTTTAATGTGGGGACCTAGCCAAATGCAAATACCCCATGGGACTGAACATGTAGGCTTATGGGGGAAAGAGCCTGGGTGAGGATCTTGGGGGATATAATCCTTGATGCCTGGCTCCCAGCATGAGGGCCACCTACTCTCCCTCTGGTCCCTAGGAATATCCCAGCTGCTGCCCTGACATCTCAAGGCAGGAGGGAACCATGGCGCTGCCACTGTTACTCTTCCTTCTCTGCTGCCAGCCCTTCACACCTCCTGCCAGATTTAGAATGAGAACCTAGAACACAGTGTATCATGTTTTTTTCCCTCTGTGTCTTTCACATTTGACTAATTTCCTTTGCCAGTTTCTATGTGTGTGTTTACATTTTCAAACAAACCATTTGGGTGAATGGAAGAGAACTTCCAGAGGGAAGCGTGTGCAGCTGGAGAACAGTTCCAAGCAGAGGGTGTGTGGCAGGCACTCAGTATCAGCCATCAGTCTGTAAAATCCCACTGGAGACAAGCCCTGGGCAGCTTGTAGTGCATCCCTCTGCTTCTGGAGAGGCCCAGTCAGAAATCCTCCTAGGCTGGAGATGTAGCTCAATGGGAGAGTGCTTGCCTAGCATGTACAAGGCTGTGAGCTAAATTCTCAGCATTGCAGAAAGAAAAATAAATAAATAAATAAATAAATAAATAAATAAATAAATAAATAAATAAAAGGAAAACCAATCAGTCATTCTGGCAGACAAAATGAATTCTAGGAAAACAGCCACTAGGTCTTACTCTGAGCCATTTTTCTCTTACAGTAAGTTCTGTCTGATTTCTTTTTCTTTTCTTTCTTTCTTCCTTCCTTCTTTCTTTCTTTTTAATTTTTTTGAGACAGTTTCTTTGTAACAGCTTTGCCTATCCTGGACCTCACTTTGTAGACCACTTTTCTTTTTTCTTAAGATTTATTTTATTTTATACACTTGGTTGTTTTGCCTACATATGCGTCTGTGCACCATGTGTGTGCAGTGCCCATAGTGTCCAGAAGAGGGCGGTGAATCCACTGGAACTGGAGTTGCAGACAGTTGTGTGCTGCCATGTGGGTGTTGGGAATTGAACCCAGGTCCTCTGGAAGGGCAGGCAGTGCTCTTAACCGCTGAGCCATCTCTCTAGCTCGATTCCTCCTGTCCATCCCTCATAAGACATCCGAAGCCTCATCCTGCCTGGGGCTCCTTTATGTCTTAGCATCACTGCTTCAGAGCATGGCTTGGGCTCTGTTCCACGTTCAGCCCTATGCACTCGCTGCCCTGATCTTTTGACCCTTTCCCAGCAGGGCTAAGGGAAGAGCAGGTGTGAAGCTCCTTCAGTAGACATGCGGCCTTAGACACATGTCAGGTTGTTTCCAGAGCAGGTTGTCTTTCCTGGCCCTTCCCCTGAGTCTGACTAGAAGTAGGATTTGGCCATTGGTTAACTTGGTGACCACTGGAAAGAAAGTTTGGCTGGAGATGGCAGGTAGGCTCCCCAGCATTTCCTACAGAGGTAGATAGCCTTGGTAGGCTAACTAGTTAGTGAATTGGTGAGTTAGTGAGACATGGCACCTGTCAGTCCCTGCAAGCCTGTGTAATCCATGAATTCACCTCCCGGAGATGGTTAGTGGAGTTGTTAGGGACAGAGCCTGGGCCTTGACAACCCTAACGAGTCGGACTTGACCACTCACCCTCCATAGGTCATGTAAACAGACATACTTACAATAAGAAGCAGAGAAGGGCCGGGCGGTGGTGGCGCACGCCTTTAATCCCAGCACTCGGGAGGCAGAGGCAGGCGGATCTCTGTGAGTTCGAGGCCAGCCTGGGCTACCAAGTGAGCTCCAGGAAAGGTGCAAAGCTACACAGAGAAACCCTGTCTCGGAAAAAAAAAAAAAAAAAAAAGAAGCAGAGAAGGAAGATTTATTCAATGTGGCCACCTAGGAAAGAGGAATAAAGAGATCTAGTGATCCTCAGAGTCCATCTTCTGTGCATAGACATGACATTTGTGTTTCAGTATTCATAGCACCAAGAAATATAGATAACTAAACCATCATGATCAAGGTGTGGTCCCACCCATGACTGAGCCATCTTTATCTTACTCCATTCTCTCCTGCAAAGTGATGTGACTAGTTGTAAGAACTGTGTCTTAGCTAGGGTTTCTATTGCTGTGAAGAGACACCATGACCACGGCAACTCTTATAAAAAGAAAGCATTTAACTGGGGCTGGCTTATAGTTTCAGAGGTTTAGTCCATTATCGTCATGGTGAGAAGCATGGTGGCACTCAGGTAGACATGGTGCTGGAGAGGTAGCTAAGAGTTCTACATCTGGATCTGCAGGCAACAGGAAGAGAGAGAGAGAGACTGGGCCTGGCTTGAGAATTTGAAACCTCAAAGCCCTCCCCCAGTGATATACTTCCTCCAACAAGGCCACACCTGCTAATAGTAACACTCCCTGGTGACCAAACATTCAAATATATGAGCCTCTGGGGGGCCATTCTTATTCAAACCACCACAGATTGTTTCATAAGTTCCTTCTCTCACTGGCACCAGGCTTCAGCCTCTCTTTCTCCCAGAATGCGACTCCTGGAGAAATTCCATCTTATTGGGAACTGACCTAGTTAGGGTTAATATTGCTGTGATGAAATACCATGACTAAAACCAACCTGGGGAGGAAAGGGTTTATTTGGCTTACCCTTCTACATCACTGTTCATCCTTGATGGAAGTCAGGACAGGAATTCAAGCAGAGCAGAAAGCTGGAGGCAGGAGCTGATGCAGAGGCCATGGAGGAATGCTGCTTACTGGCTTGTTCCCCATGGCTTGCTCAACCTGTTGTTTTTATTTTTATTTTTCATTTTTTATTTATTTATTTTTTATAGAATTCAGGACCACTGTCCCGTGGGTGGCCCCACCTACAATGTGCTGGGCCCTCCCCCTTGAGTCATTACTTAAGAAAATGCCCTACAGGCTTGCCTAGAGCCCAATCTCTCGGAGGCGTTTTTTGTTTTTCAGTTGAGGCTTCCTCCTCTGATGACTTTAGTTGGTGGCAGGCTGACAAAAAACTAGCCAGCATAGGAACCACTGTTTCAGTAGCTATCCAAAGGAAGGGGTACAAAGTTCTCCTTAGAATAGCTTCATTCCTGAGGGGATAGGTACAAAAGTCAGAGGTATTGGAGTCTGGAGCCTCTGGAGCAGGGCATGTCTTCTTTCCCCTTCCTGGGTCAGGGGGACACCAGTGGTCATCTGCTTCCAGGTATCGGAGGTGGAATTGACTCAACTCTTCAATGCCACATTTAATATGCAGGGAAGTCCTGCCCAGCATGAAGCTGACTGGACCCTAAGGGTGAGAAGCCAGCATGTTAGCCTTCTGTGGCTACCCTTCAAGTAAATGGCCAAGATGCCTTCTGGGAATTGGTGGTGAGGAGATCAGGTGACCCTAGTCTTTTGGAAGCTTTTCTGTTCCATGGTCATGGAGATACAACAGGTCTTGTCCCTGCTAGTCCTTCTTCTATAAAAGCTACCACAAGGAGGAAACTGGAGGCCATCAGCTTGTCTACCTCATGTTCTGGGTGTTCACTTCCTACTTGAAACTCTCCGTAAGGGAACTGTCTTTTCATTGGTGGTGGTGGGGTGGGGGAGGGGGATCTTGATGGGTTTTCCTAACGCTTTAAACAGGTTTTTAAGTCACTGGGCCAAGGAGATGGCTCAGCAGGCAAAGGCACTTGTGCCCAAGACCAACGACCTGAATTCAATTCTTGGGACCCACGTGGCAAAAGGGAAGAACTGACTCCTAAAAATTGTCCTCTGCCCTCCATGTGTGCACTGTGTCCCACGCCTGCCCACAAAGAATCCGTGTGGTAAAGTTAGCATGGGGCTAGGCGTGTAATTGAGAGGCAGAATGTTGCATAGCATGTGTGAAGCCTTGGGTTCAAATCCCTTGTGTTGCGAACAAAATAATAGCAATAATAATAACAACTGTAAGGGCTCTGTGTTGTTATAATGCAATATCATGGGAAAAAATACCGTATTTTTTAATTGCTAAAGCATTTGGACATTTCTTTCACAATTTCTTCGATGGTTTCAGATCTGAGACAGTTTCTGTCTCTCCCCAAGTCTCTTAATCAATCCACTCTAATGTATTCTACTAGAGTTACAGATAGGTGCTTGAGAGATACCATGTGGGTACTGAGAATCAAACTTGGGTCCTCTAGAAGAGCAGTGAGTGCTTTTAACTGTTGAGTTAGCTCTCTTCAGCCCTAAAAGTCACTTTATTTTTAAAAGTTGAACTTAAAAGTTTATATATATATATATATATATATATATATATATATATATATGGCATGCACATACCACAGTGTACTTGTGGAGGTCAGAGGACATCTTGTAGGAATTGGTTTTCCATTCACTGGGTTCTGGGGATTGGACTCAGCTTGTCAGGCTTGGCGGCACGTGCTTTTAACAACTGAGTGAACTACTTCCTAGGTCCCCCCCAAACCACTTCTCAGCCAAAAGGAATTTTCAGCTTTTTTTCTCCCAGTGTCCCTGGAGCCTGCGGGTCTTCTCTTGGCTGGACCCAGACTCTGACCTCATTTGTAGTTTTCCTGCTAGCTGGCTGAAGGTGTGGGGGTGGTCATGGTGCTTTGGAAGGAAGCTCAGAGGAGACGAAACTGCTGAGTGGATTATGGAAGAGCCTCAGAGAAAAATGCCTTCCCCAGAGACAGTCACATTGGCCATGGCCCTGGAACACACGATTAACCAGCCGCGCAGGGATCTCAGAGAACAACAAAGCTATGGTTTAACTGGAGCCCACCCTTGGCCTCTGCATCTCAACTCCTTACCAAGTAGCCTCCAGCACCACATCCCTACCCTGCTCCAACTCCGGTGACCTGGTAGGTCATGAATCTATTAACTCTTTGATCCCTGACCATTCACAAAAATGCATTCAGCAGTTGAGCAGTAGAGCCAAGAGAGCCTAGCTTAGGTACTGTCTAGTGTGTGATAGACCCACAGACGTCTGAATGAATGGCAGGTCAAACTACAGCCCCGGGGTTTAGAAAGATGGCTCAGTTGTTACGGTTCTTTAGAAAAACAAAGTGAAACTATAGCCCTGTGTGTATTATTTGGGGCTAACTATCCTCTCCACGAGCAGCCCCTGATCATGTCCCACCCTCTCCTGCCCCGTCAGTGGCCATAGGTTACTAGACAGTCGATGGAAGTGTCTTGTATCGTCTGTTCATTTTGCAAGTGAGGAAAGAAGGTCCCTTGGTGGGATGGTGTCTGAGCTCCTGTGTGCTTGCCCTCAGGTACTGCAAATGCCTTTGCTTAGTGGTACCCTGCAAGGTGATGGAGACAGGTGGTGAGGTGACACCCCACTAGCCTGGCAACAGTGGGCAAGCCAGGCCACAGCCTTTTCCTGGAAACCGTAGAATAGTAGCTGAGCGAGCATGCGAGGATGGGTGGAGTGTGCACAGCTCTTGGCGTAGCCAGTAGGAAGCACCAGGTAAATATTGTTTGCTGTTGGCATGTAATGAAGTGAGTCCTGTTTCTCAGAGGGCTATGGACATGTAGTACAGGGCTTGGATCAGAGTGTCCAGATTCCTAGTCCAGCTAGGCTGCCTTCCTAGGACGGAAGCTGAATACCACGCCACTGCTGAACTTCCTGGAAAGAGTCTTTGGACAAGGCTGTCTGGTCTATGTTGATGCCCAAGCACTGTCTGCTCACCTGGCTTGTCTGTGTGCTACAGGGTGGAAGGTGAAGGGTCAGGACAAGGTGTCTAGCCCCCATGTGGGCTGGGCCAGGCCTCCTCTCTTCCTCTCTGGCAGTTCTTACTGGCCCTTCCATTGGTGTCGGAGTGACATTGGGCCCAGGGTACTGTCTTGTTATAGGAATGGAGTCAGTGTGTCTAGAGCTGTAAACAGACATAATCCCAAACCTCTTTCGGAGATTTTTGTTTGAAAATTAGTCTCTACGTGGCTCACCCCCTCCCCTTTTGAGATAAGGTCTTGCTATATAGCTCCTGCTAGCCTCACACTTAATATGGTGCAGCCTCCTGAGTGCCGGGATTACAGGAATGTGCCAGACCCTCCCCACCTCCTGACTCTTCCGAAGCAAGCGTAGGTCTATGTTGGTAAAATTTCTTTGAGAGAACGAACTTAAGTGTCTATTGTGTGTGCACATGTCTGTTATCTCCTCTCACTTAAATTTCTCAGCAAACTGAGAGGTAAGGCTGTTGTGTTCTTTCTTGGTATTGTTTCGAGACAGTGTCTTACTTTGTAGCCTTGGCTGGCCTGGAACTCTGTATAGACCAGGCTGGCTTCGAACTAACAATGATCCACCTGCCTCTGTTTCTCCCTCCCAAGTGCTGGGATTGAAGGTGTGTGCCACCACACTCTTTATGGGGGAGGAAACGAGGGATGGAGGGGACAGGGCTTCCCCAGAGCTACGGAACAAATTGGGAGCCTCTGCGATGGGTGTATTTGTCTGCAAGGCTTCTGGGTGGCTTCTGAAACCGGACAGGAGGTAAAGGGGCTGTTCAAGGTTCTTCATGCCGTCTGCCTGCTCCTGTTCTGCCTCCCACCTCCCTCCTGCTCCTGGACTGTTCAGGGGACTAGATGGATTCTGGGACTTTCTAGGGAAGGTAGCAGGGAGCAAGATTTGGGCGGAAGAGAAAGGGCAGGGCAGATGTCAGAACCCCTCCTGACCTCACCTCCTGCTGCCACTCTTGTCTGCTGCTCCCTGGAGCCTTCTGGATTTATGGCTATGACTCAGCTTTGGTCCTTGGGTGGCCCTGACAGCTGGGCCAGATGAGTCAGTCCATATATTCCTGACCCCCTGGGATATTGACTCTGAGTCACATTTGTCCCCTCAGAGCCTATGACATGGCCGAGCAAGAGGAGGGAGAGCTGTCCATGAGCCAGGAGGTTTGGGGTGGTGCTGAAGAAGTGGGGTCTTCTGGGGCAGGCTGACACGTGGAGAGGGCCAGAGTCTGGTAGAAGGCGACGGCTCTCGCCATCGGTGCTCTCCGGTCACACTTGCCCACATTCTGGGACAGGCCAGTCCGTTCCCTCCTCCAGCTGTTGGCAGGGTAAATGGTTTTCTGGATTGCTGTTTGTCCAGCCACTCAGCCTGGATTCAGCCGGGGTTCTTTGCTTGGGGAAGCCTGTTCTGCCTCCCTGAGCAGCCTGCTAGCCTCAGCCATGGGGATTTGGCTCTGCGACCCTATGAAGTGAGAGGAAGGGTGTTGAGGAGCCTGGCGTCTGGATTGGTGCCTGATGAGGCCTAGCTACCTGCAGGGGTAACCGAAAGAGAGGAGAGGGTTGGGCTCCTCATGGCTTCATGTGGGCAGGCTGGAGGACAGGAGGGTCAGAACTTGGTCTTAGGACCAGTTCCCTTCCACTCTGATGGAGGCTTGGAGTCTGGGGAGAAGCATCCCTTGCTCACCCTGGAGCAAGTCAGGTGTGACATTTCTGAGGGCTTCAGTTTCTCTGTCTGTTAAATGGGACTAGTCACACTTAATTGTGTTCTGTGAGTCGGTGTTTTGAAGAATTAGAGGGAAAAGGTCATGGGAAGGACAAGGGGTAGGTTCCTCTCTCTCTCTCTCTCTCTCTCTCTCTCTCTCTCTCTCTGACTGGATTAGCATCCTCATTTGCAAGGGAAACGTGGAAGAGAAAGCCCCCACTCTCCCATCCCTGGCCTCCTGACCTTGCCAGCTGCAGCCTGGACTTTTTAATTTATGAGGCTGTAAATGTCTATGAATGGGCCAGAGTTCCCTGGTGGGCTGTGGCATGCTGGGTGGGGACAGCTCTGTTGAGCCAGAAACTCCCCAATAGCCTCATTAATTTCCTCTGCTTCGAGGCCTGAGAATGAAACAAGGAGCTGACAGATGGGGGATACCCCACCCCCACCCCAGAGGGCAGCTGTCTGCATCTTACCCTGTCCCAAGACACATGCTCTGTGGCCATTTCCTTGTGGGCAGACAGGAGACATTGGGGATGAAGATGGGAACTTACCCAGAGCCCAGGTTCCCATGTTCCAGACCTGAGAGGTGTTCCCAGGATGGCAGCTAGCTTGTTGGCTCCAGATGTTGCCTTTGGGATCATGTTGAGGATCATGTTCATGAGCCCCTGTAGATGTCAGAGGAGAGGATCTTCCCAGGAGCCAGACTTGTGATTGTCCCAGAAATGTAGTCTGTGCACGTCACAAATGCATAATAGATAGGAACTAGACTTGTCCCCATCTTTCCCGATTTGAGAATGCTAGGGACATTTGAGAAGCCTGAGGCAGCTTTCTGGCCCACAGGGAGAGCTGGGCTGCTGTCCTGGGTGCTGAGCAGGCAAACCCCTTGCTCTGGCAGGGTTTGTCCTTGAGAGCTCAGCTCTGTGGCCCCATGAGGCCAATCGCTGATTTTTCAGCCTCTCTTGGGACCTGGTATCCCTAGTCAACCTTCTAGCTGGGACCGGATCCCACAGATTTCCAGTATCAGCTGCCTGAGAGACCGTGACGCTCAAGAACTGGAGGCAGAGGGGCTGCCTGGGTTTCATGAAGGGAAACATGATTGTACTGTAGACTTGTGGTTGTTCCTAAAGGTTCCACACAGTGTAATTGCCAAAAAATAAATGCTGTGGTCAGGTAAGGTCGAGTTAGGAAAATGCGGGGCTGAACCAAACCAAACAGGCTTTTCCACTGCTGGGTCAGGCAGAGCCCTCCCGTGGGTAATTGCATCATGCCCTTCTGGGAGGGCTTTCTAACTGTGGGAGAGAAAATAGGGTTTTGTTTAATTTCTACCTGTGTCCCCCTCCACCCCATCATCATCACCTCCCACAGCCCTCCGTCCCCGAGAAGGGACTGATGTTCCTATTCTCAGAACTCACTGTACTCTCATGGACCACCTTGGGTCCAGGGTTTCAGGAAACACACATTGGAAGATCCTGTGCCAGGGGTTATATTTTGCACAACTGAATGGGGCTGAGGAAAGCAAGGGAGGGCAAGGCCAGGGCCAGATAGCCCCATGGAGGAACCTCAAATTATTTCCCTCTTGGCTCACTCTTTAACCTTGAGATATTCTCTCTTGCTATTTTTAGTCTCTGCTTTCTTAACCATCCATATAATGAGGGTGATGCCTGGGCCACAGTGATCCTTAGCAAACATGTGAGATGAATGGGTGGATGGGTGGATGGGTGGATAGGAGGACGGGCCAGTCTTTGGAACTCTTTAGCCGTAGTATCCCAGTGGTTGGAGGGAGCCCAGGCTCTCTGGTCTGCCTGAGAATGAATTTATCTAAACGAATTACCATCTGTTCAGACTTGAGCAGCTCAGCCCTTGGTGCCTTGCCTTCCCACCCTACCCCTACCCCTGAGAAGTAGCTTTCACAGTAGTAAATACCTTGTAGATTCTTGTAAGGTATAAATAGAAGGAGGGAAGGCCATGTGATTTTTCAGCCAAGTTGGGACACCTTAGAGCGAAGGAGGCACAGTGAGCCATGTTTGGAGAATAGGTGTGTACCAGTATGGCCTCAGAGAAACCAGTGTGGATGGTGAGATGAGGGTTCAGTGAAGTTAGCACTCGATGCTTAGCAGACATCCCACCTACATCAGCTCCTTGTATTATGTTGTTCAACTGGGAAGGAGACAGGAGGCTAGGACATACGCAGGCTCAGAGTAGAGCTGCTTGGCACAAGGAGGGGGCCTTAGAAGTCTACTCCGTGTGCCTCTGGTTCACAGCCCTCAAAGCCCCTAGCATTCTGCAGTGCCCTTTGAAAGCCACTGAGGTTCCTTCCAGAAACTTGGGGTTTTTGTTTTGAGATTTTTTGTTGGTTTTTTTTTTTTTTTTTTTTTTTTTTTTTTTTTTTTTTTTTGAGGCAGTGGTCTCCTGTAGCCCAAGCTGGCTTCCATTTGATATATAGCAGAGGGTGACATTGAACTCCTGATCTTCCTGCCTATCTTTCAAGTGCCACTATTAGAGGTCTCCACCATTATACCTGGCTTCTCTTCTAGCTATTTGGACCCAGATTTATGAGTCCCTAACCTTCTAACTTGCTAAATGGGTCCAGTACCACCTCACTGCCCATTTACTCTTCTTCGATGGTCCTGGGACTCAGAATAGAAGGTCGGCTGCCCCCAAAGGCTTAATGGGCGATGACTTTCTCTACCCTATCCTGGCCTCTATATCCAGGGATGGATATGGCCCCTTCCATCCCCACAAGAAGGCAAAGCTCCTCCTACCAATTCTTTGATGGGGAAACTGAGGCATTGTAGCTGATGAACTGCCTCCCCCACCCCAGCACGGCAGCTGGGAGTGAGCTCCCACCTAAACACATGGAGAATTTGGTGGATCATTTCCCCAGATTAAGTGAGCTAAGTGGCCCAGGAACCAGCACAGGATGGGAGATGAGAGATGGGAGTGTGTGTGTGTGTGAGTGTGTGTGTGTGTGTGTGTGTGTGTGTGTGTGTGTGTGTGTGTGTGGCCTCAGACTGGAAAGAGCAGCCACCTATGGGATTAGCAGTTGATGATCAGGGCACTGGTGGGATTAAAAGTCCCCTTGGAGCCTCTAGAAGCTCTTTTCAAGGCTGAGGAGGGAGGGCAGGGTTGTGGGAGGGCTGTCTGGCCTCTGTGGTCAGCCTCCTGTGCTTGGGTTGAATGCAGGTTGAATGCCCCCACACAGTGCACCCCTGACCAGCACTGGACAGTCTCCTGAAGGGCCCACTGTGGCTTCTGCCTTCTTGCCAGGCTTCTGCCTCACTCGCTGGTAAATTCATTCCTCCGGCTGCACTGACGGACCATTCCAGATCAGCCCTGACAGGCTGCCTCCAGCTCATCACACACACACACACACACACACACACACACACACACACACACACACACACACCCCGGCTGGCTCATCCTGCAAGCAGCCTGCTGCCCAAAGATTCCAGGGCCAGGACCTTAGAGGGGCAGCTTCAGGGGCTCTAGTATATAAGGAAGTTGTGAGCTGGGTGGTGGTGCACGCTTTTAATCCCAGCCTCGGGAGGCAGAGCCAGGCGGATCTCTGTGAGTTCAAGACCAGCTACAGAGCGAACTCCAGGACAGGCACCAAAACTACACAGAGAAACCCTGTCTCAAAAAACCAAAAAATAAAAGAATAAAAAAAAAAATTAAAAAAAAAAAGGAAGTTGTGTTTAGAGGATTTGTTCTGTCCCTCCCCCATCCACTTCCCACCAAAGTAGCACCAGACTCTTAGTGTGACCTCACTCCCTATATAGCCTGAGGGCAGCTGGCAGGGAGACAGACTACGTAGACAGACCCCCATTTGAATAAAGTGAAGAGAATAGCCCCTGGCTAGCGGCTGCCCCAGGTTGACATCAGCCCATTGAACAGATGGGCCAATCAGGGCAGAGCTGTGTAAAGACAGGAGTGTGATTTTTGCCTTGCTCCCTGCCATCTTGCTTGAGGGACACAGTCTCAGTCAGAAGTCCTCAGCTTCCTTCTGAATGGTGGGACCTTTCTCTTCTGACTTCTGAGCTCGATATCTCCCTGCCACCCCGCCCCTGGCTCCTTTTGTCTTCTCCTGTCTCTTGACCTACACCCCACTGGGTGCCCGATGCCCACTGCCAGCTCTGCCCTTGCCTCATTGTCTGAGGCTTTAGAACCCCAGCAACCAGCCTGGCTCCGACTCTCCCCCACCCCCAGTCATCCTGAGTCCCTGAGGCCTCATTACTAGGGTAGTGGTGACCCCCCCCCCCCCCCCATTGGCTGGCCTATCAGGCCCTGGTACAAAAGGTAGAGTTTTGGCAGAGAATGGAGGCTCGGCCTGATTCCAGCACGCTCTCTCCAGTGGAGATAGAGCCTGTAATGTGTTTGGGGCAAGGAGGCCTGGGGAGCCACAGGGCAGCCCCTGTCACTAGGACAACAGCAGGGAGCCCCCACCCCAGGGGGATGGGGAGGAGGAGAGCAGGTGGCTCTTTGTCTGGTGCCTGATCCCAGCCCCCTCCTTCATCTTCCTCTGCAGGGAGCCCTGAAGAGGCCCCTGGGAAGGGATCGAGGGCTGTGCTCCCAGCATGTGCAAAACTACTGGGCTTCCTCCCCTAGTGAGGCAGAGGAGGTGCCCTGATGTGCAGGGGACCCTTGACCCCTGCAGCACCCAACAGACATCTTCCCAGGACCTACAACCCAGTCCTGAGGTCAGCATGGCTTGAGCACACAGTCAGGGCCAGGCTAAAGGGTCCCCATGTAGAGTCAGCGTTGGTCCTTGTGGATTAGGACAGTGGTCTCCTGCACCCAAGCCCTGACCGTTAGCATTTTCAACCTTCCCTTTCTCTGTCCCTTTCCTCTCTCCCTCTGCTCCCCTCTCTCTGCTCAGTGTCCACATCTGAGCACCAAGGAGGCCGGACTAGCTCTGTTTGGGCCCCTTTCCCACTGAAAAATTAAAAAGGGAAAAAAAAGTGTTTAAGGGAGAACTGTGGGTTCCTGGAGCGGAGTCCTGCCTCTCCCTGGTTAAGAGCACTTGCTCTTCTAGGGGACCTGGGTTCAATTCCCAGCACCCACATGGCAGCTCACAACTGTCTGTAACTCCAGTTTCAGAGGATTCAACTCCCTCTTCCGACCTCCATAGTCACCAGGCACACATGTGTACACATGCAGGCAAAAATTCATACCTATAAAATCAAAAATAAATAAATAAATAAATAAATAAACAAATAAATAAATAAATAAGTCTTTAAAAAAGAAAAAATTCCTACATAAAGTACATTAAACAGTGTTTGGCTCATGAAAACATGGCAAATATTAGGTATTATTACTCTTTTTTTTTTAATTACATTTAGAGTGCAGGTGTGGGTATAATGTACCTCTGTCTGTCTCTCCATCTGTCTGTGTGGCACAGCACAAGAGGGAAGATTAGAGAACAATGTATGGGAGTCAGTTCTCTCTTTTCTGCTCTATGGGTCCTGGGGATTGAACTCAGGTCATCAGGTTTAACTGCAAGTGCCTTTACCTGCTGAGCCATCTCCTTGGCCCTTAGCTAAATGTGGTGTCACATGCCTTAAGTCTCAGTACTTGGGAGGCAGACATAGGCAGAGCTTGATGAGCTTGGTACCAGCCTGGTCTACAGAGTGAGTTCCAGGACAGCCAGGGCTACACAGAGAAACCCTGTCTCAAAAAACAAATAAGAATCTGTTGTTATTATTATTACTAGCATTATTATTCTGTGTGGGGGAGTGGGGGGCTTATGTGGGGAGATCAAAAGGATAGCTTTTGGGAGTCAGTTCACTCCTCCCTTCAGGGGTCAGGCTTGCTTAGCAAGGACTGTTATCTATTGAGCCATTCTGTCGGCTCTGAAGATCCTTTTGAGTTTCCTGAAGTACTTGATGGTAATAAGCAAATAGATGTCGTGTACACCTGGTGCTGGGGTGGAGGGTGTGATCTGAACATGGACCTCCTTAGAGTTTTCTCCTAAAGAGTTCTGTGGAGAGCTGAAGTGATCCCTGACTGTCTGTCTCAGATTGTCTAGAAACACTGTACTTAGAACCTGCTTTCACTAAACAGCCTTTGTCAACCTTGTCCAGAGAAAGGGGCAACATGAGTTTGGTCTTCCAGCCTCACCCCAAACATTCCCAAGGCCCATTGCGATTTAGTGGCCCCCGTTCCTGACTGGGTATCAGACGCGGGAACTCTTCAGTACTAAGCAGGCATCTCTGCCTTCTACCTAAGCAACCCACTGCAGCATTTCCAGGTACACACTGGAGTCCTGGGGCAGGAGCCCCTTTGACTAGAGTGCATTTGGTACCACAAGAGATGGAGTGTCATTTCCTGACAGAGTATAGAGGGCAGGCTCTGGGTGAGCTCTGTGGGGAAGGAGCAAAAAAGGGCTAAGGCCTTTTCTCACTGACCTGAAGAGGTTTCTCATGGAAAATTAGTACCTGTCTGTTCATCTGAACATCCCATTTATTCATCCAACAAATCTCAGTTGAATGACTGTAAGACAGACGCCGTGACAGGAGGCACTGGCCTTGGAGGAGTGGCAGCCCTGGGATGAAGCAGAAGTAGCTCGAGACAGGTTGGGTGGGAAGCCTGGCTGCTGTCCAGGGTGCAGGGGAGTTTCAGGAGGTTAAAGAGAATGGTGTAAAATGTGCACATGCCCATACAAATGCAGAAGCGCACACCTCCCCTCCCAAGACAAAACAACAGAGATTATGTCTTTGGTGAGTCGGCTCCCCATGTATGGGATGTGCGTAGGACCCGCCATGAGGAAGCTGGGTGTACCTCCTGCACAGGGGAGGCTCAGGTCCTTTCCCTGCCCCAGAAGTCCTTTGTCTCCGCCACTTACTGAACTCTATTCCTGCTTTCCTTTCCACAGTGAGGAGTAAGTGGAGGGAGAGGCCTGGGGCAGAGCTGTAGCTAGGTGGTAGAGCACCAGTGCCACTGAAAAGAAAATCAGCTGGCTGTGGTGGCGCACACCTTTAATCCCAGCACTCGGGAGGCAGAGGCAGGCGGATCTCTGAGTTCAAGGCCAACCTGGTCTATAGAGTGAGTTCCAGGACAGCCAAGGCTACACAGAGAAACCTTGCCTCAAAAAAATCATCATCATCATCTAAACTCAACTAAAATCATCATCACCATCAGTGGGGCGTGGGCCTCACAGGAAGGGTACTTTTAGCTCCAGCCCAGGCTGAACTGACTCAAAGAAACCAAAGATAAACAAGTGCGTAAAGGAGAGGGGCTTTCTTCCTCCCTGCCTCAGTGAGCTTCTCCTCAGGAGGTGGTTGGATTGGATGATGCTGACTGTCTTTAGAAATGTCCCCATGGGCCCCTGTGGGGAGAGAGAGGGTCGGGTGGGAGTGAGGGAGGTCTGGGCCCCCACATCAGCCCTGGGAGGGTGGTCCCCACTGACTGCTCTGTTCTCTGTGCTTCACCCCCAGTTTGACCCCGGGAGCACCGGCTACATCAGCACGGGAAAATTCCGGAGCCTGCTGGAGAGCCACAGCTCTAAGCTGGACCCCCACAAAAAGGAGGTGCTGCTAGCTCTTGCTGACAGCCATGCAGATGGGCAGATCTGCTACCAGGACTTTGTCAACCTGGTGAGCATTCCGGGAGGGGAGGAGCTTAGGCACAGGAAGTCGTTTTAGGCAGAGGGTTTCTGAACTGACCGCGGTTGAACAGCCACGGCTTCGGCAAGTGAGAAGATGCCGCAGTCATTGAGGGAAACAGCTCTCACCCCAGTGGAGTAAGGCATGGTCTGTTCTGGGGCAGTGTGAGTGACCACGGCCTGAAGCATATATTAGGTCTCCTCAAATCTCATGTTCCAAGGATGCAGTTTCATGGAGGTTTTTATAGTAATAGAACAAAGAGAGTTATAAATCAAGACATTTTAGAAACACACTAAGCGAAACCTTCAGAGAGATGGGTTGAACAAGATGGGGGACTCTTTCCTATAGGCTTCAGATGCTGACACACACACACACACACACACACACACACACACACACACACCCCAAACAAAAAACTCAGATGCTGTCTGATGACATTCTTAGCCTTTGATTGATGGAAGCTAGTGGTCTGCTAAGATAATAAATTCCAAAAGGGCTAGGTGTGGTGACACATGACTTTAATTCCGGCAGAGACAGAGGCAGACAGATCTCTGTGAGTGTGAGGCCAGCCTGGTCTACATAGTGAGTTCCAGGTCAGCCAGAGATACACAGTGAGACCTTATCTCAAAACAAAAATGAAAACAAACAAAATAAAATTAAAAATTCCAAAAGGTTTTCATCTGTTAGTCATAGCATAACTGGAGGCCAGAGCTCTGAGAATGGCTGGTGATTGTCCCTATTCGTGGGAGGGGCCATAGTTCGTGAGTCCTGCCTGGTGTCTGTTATCTTTGGTGGAGACACCCCACTTCCTGGGGATTGATGCTATTCTCTCAGAGGCTGCTGTGGGTGGTTATGCTGGGCTTCAGGTGGCTTAGACAAGCTGCATTTCCCCACCCCATGGACGGAACATCAGTCGAAGCTACATGAACTAGCGAGGTGAACACAAGGCCGGATGTCTTTGCTTGTTTCCCTGTCCATGAGGCCGTCTGATCTCTTCATGCCCCCCACGGAGGAGAAAGAACTCCATGAAGTCCTCTGTATTCTTAGACACCAAAGGCCTCAGGTAGGGCCAGGGAAGCCTGCGGTCACCCGTCCCATCTTAGCTCTCTGTGACGTGGCTGCCCAGACAATACCAGTGTCTGTGGCCTCTCAGCTGCAGGTTGCCACAGTCTGTGGACTTGTGGTTTTGCAAGGAACTGCTATAGACGTTCAGGGGTAGCATCGTGTTCCACTGGTCTAGTAGACCCAGGAAGCAGACCCGGAAGCCTGGGCCCACGCTGAGCCGAGACAGCGGTTCACAGACTGGGCCACACGAGTGTCATAAGCCTCACCAAG
Source organism: Peromyscus melanophrys (assembly GCA_902168415.1). Taxonomy (NCBI): domain Eukaryota; kingdom Metazoa; phylum Chordata; class Mammalia; order Rodentia; family Cricetidae; genus Peromyscus; species Peromyscus melanophrys. The sequence goes on along the minus strand of CABHPR010113908.1, from coordinate 2,347 downwards.
AAGCAGACCATGAGCCTCGCTCAGGCTAGTGCCCAGCCCAGCCCATATGCACCAAGTGCCTGCCCAATCTCAAGGCCCAGGCAAGTGTTTCCCTCCTGTCTGGCTCCCTTTCAGTGGTGCCCTCTGTGCGAGCTCATGATGAGAAGTGACATGATATTGTCACATTATTCTGTTCAGACTCTGAGCTGCAGCAGCCAGTCACAGGCTGCATTCATGTAAGGAGGGCCACCCCAGAGCCTTGGCCCTCTCCCTGCCTTGACTGCCTACTCCATGCCTCTTTTCCCATTTGTAAAATGAATCTAACGGTTCAGACAGGGTTTTCGCAAGGACCAAATATGATAAAGGAGAGTATTTGCAAGCTTCTGTTGTCTCTTAATGTTCTCCTGCCTGGAAACCTCCCTGCATGATTGCTGTGGCCCTTCCTTTACCAAACCCACGCAGAACAAATCCCCCTCATCTGGAGGATGGGAATGGCTAGAAGGGTTTCACCGAGGCTGGCCGGCCAGCCAGCCAGCCGGCCAGCGGGGGCTGACTCAAAGCCACACAGGGAACAGTGAGAAGCAGAACTCAGGAATAAGAAGACTCTGCAAGGAAGACTCCCACTACACCACCTCATCTGAACCTGGATCCTTCCAGAAAGAGCCTCAGACTCCTGTGCCCTGCTCGGGCCCCATTCACCTTGCTAGTCCTGACTGGTTCTTATCTCTGGGTTTGATTGGATTACTACCTGCTGGGCCTGTGGTCTGAGAAGTACGTCAGTAACTACACGCCAGTAGCTATGAAGCAGCTGGGCCCTTAGGCCAGGAGATCTGGGTCTTTTGGGCTTCTCCCCCTGGGAATAGTTTACAGTATGATCCTGGAGAGGAAGTCAAGGATGGCAGAAGCTTCCAGAGGCTGGAAGTCCGGCTAACTGCGGGGTGAAGCAGGGAGTTCGATGGGGGCCAGACCCAGACTGCGGAGGGCAGGACCTGGTCTTAGGTGAGACCCTGGCTCACCAAGTATCATACGTCCAGGAGACATTCAGGTGTCATGGCTTCCGTGATATTGGGTTCTGATTCTGGCAGCTCCTAAGAGCTGGCTGACCAAGACCTGCTTGCACCATCCCAAACTGGTATGTCTGAGGATGCTCACTTCTACTCACCCCTGGTCCTTGCCTGACCATCATCTCCTTCCAGAAAGCCCTTGCTGAGACACATTGGCCTGGATCCTGTGCGTTCCCACAGCAGCCATCACTCTGAACAGCTGGTTTCCTCTCTGTCCTGACCACCACCATCTCCCGTGTCTGGTGATGGCCCTAACCACGAGGGATGGGAGGATAAGGAATGAGTGGGTAGGAGGAATGTATAAGTACAGGCCTGGGTTTGAACCTGCGTCTTCTTAGGTACTCTCTGTATCTCAGTTTCCTATTAGGCAGAAGGAATATTCAGAGTCCTTTTCTAGTGGAGGTGAGCTGTGAGGTCAAAAGTCAACACAGTGGCATTCAGGGAATGCTGCTCAGAGCTCACAGAAGAGGGTTTAGGATGGCTCTAGGGACATTGGAGGCTGAGGTGTGGGTGAGGTACTCCCCTGAGGCCCCGGATCTGACCCTCTCCCCACCCCATTTCCTGTGCAGATGAGCAACAAGCGTTCCAACAGCTTCCGCCAGGCCATTCTTCAGGGCAACCGCAGACTGAGCAGCAAGGCCCTGCTGGAGGAGAAGGGGCTGAGCCTCTCCCAGCGGCTCATCCGCCACGTGGCCTACGAGACCCTGCCCCGGGAGATTGACCGCAAGTGGTACTATGACAGCTACACCTGCTGCCCTCCGCCCTGGTTCATGATCACGGTCACCCTGCTGGAGGCAAGGACCAGGCTGGAGGCGGGGAGGGGATGTCAGAGGTTCTGAGGGTTGGGAGTGGGGTTGGGGGACTCGACTAGCAGATCAAATAGCCATTGTCCTGCAAGTCAGAGCCTTGTTAGGAAACCCAGGGGTTATTATACCCTGGGCTGCAAAGAGAGTCCAAAATTTGGGGGTTTTGTTTTGCTTTGTTTTTTTTATTTTGTGTGTGTGTGTGTGTGTGTGTGTGTGTGTGTGTGTGTGTGTGTGTACATGTACATGTGGGGGTGCCCACTGAGGCCAGAAGAGAGTGTCAGATCTCTTGGATGTGGAATTACAGGCTGTTACCTGGTGTGGATGCTGGCATCACAGCTCCTGTTCTCTGGGAGAGTGGCAAGCGCCCTTAACTGCTGAACCATCTGTCCAGCCTCTTGTTTTACTTTCTGGTTTTTTGAGACAGCGTCTTACTCTATTCCCAGGCTGGCTGGATCTCATATGTAGCCCAGCCTGGCCTCCAACTCTTGCTCCCTTAGC